>VZTB01013635.1:360784-389214 GCA_013397245.1 Thryothorus ludovicianus | reverse complement strand
CGCTGGGATCGCACCGGAACCGCACCGGGATCGAGCTGCGATCGCAGAGGGACCGTGCCAGGATCGCAGAGGGGCTGTGCTGAGATCGTGCCGGGACCCGCCCGCCCAGGGCCGCCCCCGGAGCACCCGGGGTCCCAGGGGGACCCTTTGGCAGCCCCCGTGATGCCCCGACACCGACCGCAGCCCCGCGCCCCGGGAGGATGGACACTCGCAGTCAAGGGAACAGTTCTCAGGAGGATTTCTTTATTCGGCTACACAAAGGGAGGTGTGACAAGAGTGGAGCAGAGCTCTAGTACTTGCTGGGCAGCCCCTTGGGCCGATAGCGGTTCGGGTCCCCGCCGTTCCGGCCCCACCGGTTCGCTTCCTGGTCTAACCGGCTGTCCTCGGCGCCTCTGCCGCTCCCGCGGGTCTGAATGGCCTCTCGGGCGTCGCTGTGGGGAAGAAAAAAAGGCCATCTGAACAGATTGCATCTAACTTAGCCTTGTGTTGGTTCCCTCACTCGTGTGAAACTGCTTTTCCGTGGGGTTTCTCAAGGTGAGATGTAAGCACTTGCTCGGCCTTTGTCTGAGAGCCCGTGGCAGAATCCATATCTGTTATGTCCGGAAATGAACCAGCAATGAAGGAGAGTTCCTTATCAGATATGCAGAGAGAGGAATCTGCCTTCTCAGGGGGAGAAGAAAAAGGGCTCATGCTCATGTGGCACCATTCCTACAGAGACTGGCTATCCAGACGGGAACTACTTCCCCTCCTCTCTGTTGTCCTAGGTGCAAAGCTGAGTACAAATCAAGAAGGAATGCCTGGATCCCTAATAACTCACTGTTAATGAGCCAAGCACACTCCATTACCTGATCACTCTTGCTGCCCAAGCACCACCAGGTCCTCTCCGGGCAGCTTCATAATTCCCACGGGCATGGAAATACTTGTCGGCCCCAATGTAATTGGCCTCACGCATGTCCAGGTATGCTCTGAGCATATCCTTTGCCCCTGAAGAAAGCAAAGAAATGGAGATGATGCTGACTTGAAAGAGTTGCACCAGAAATAGTTCGGTACCATTTCAGCCAGGAGCTGAAAGGCCCAAGGAGCAGTTAGAGAGGGAGGCACTGCTCCACATCAGCCTTTGCACAGGGCTGTGCCCACAGAAAGCACCTTTGGGTGCTGATCAAGGCCCTCATCCTGCAGCAGAAACCAGCAGGGTCTCTAACGTGGAGCTGCGGATTCCCCAGCTCTGAGGGCTGCACCACTGACTGCTGGTAACCTGTGCTTGGGGAGGGGGTTCCTGAGGGAAGGGTCCCTGCTAACAGCAGCTTACCTCCCGCTGCATCCCGGACAAATGCTCCAGCTTCCTTTATTCTTTGGCCTATTCCTCGTCTCTGAGCACTTGCACACAGAACACTGGAGAGCAGCACGATGCAGACCCAGAGCCTCATGGTTCCTGGCCAAGCCTGACTGGGAGCTGGGAGACAGTGACAGGGATGAGCAGTTCTGGAGCACCTTTGAGAACCCACCACACTCCCAGCTGTGCCCAGGCTGCTGCCCCAGCACCCCGCTCTCCTTCTGCAAGGAGTGGTGACCCCTGTGCAACCACAAGCTCCACAACAAAAGCAGGTGCACATGAGAAACCCGCATTTTAGCACTCCCTGTTGCTCCTATCATGAGTACAAAGAAGCCCCCACATGCTAAAGCATTGGTCCTGCTCCTAAATACCAGCTCAAAACACAGCTCATAAATTCAGAATATCACTCACCACTGCAGAACAGCAAAGCCAAAGGAGATGGTCTTGTGTGCTCTCAGAGAGGGTATTTATAAGCAATTCAAACCCCTCAAAAGAGGAAACTGGAAAGGATACCCATGGTTGGGAAATCCCCACCAGCCCTCCCAAACTCCCAACACAGAACTCATTACTGGAAACCTGTCCTTGTCCTTACTGAAAGTTCACAGCTCCTGTTACACAATGTGTTACAGTGGGTGTGACACTTCTTCAGCTGTCCTTGGGACTATTTGCTCCTCCTAACAACCAGACTGACAAACTGCTTTGAAGGCTGAAGTGTTTCCATGTGCTCTAAGTGTTACTGTTGTCTTAAGGGTGACACTTTTGTTTGGATCTCGGACTGAGCAGAGCTCAGAGGGGAAGGTGCCTGGCTGTCAGCACATTGAAACACAAGGTCAGGTCTGTGCCTGTGCACAAGAAATGGTGAGCTGTGTTACCAGTGGAACTGCTAAGTGAAATTCCCATGTGTTCTGGGATTGCCAGATGAATCCCAGAGTTAATGAAATGGAAAATATGAAGTGCTGCTCTTAACTCAATTGCAAAGCAAACTGCATACACCTACATCCCTGCTGATAATGCTGTAAGATAGCACAAACACACAGATCATCAAGAGGCTCTGAATGGTTCATTTTGCCTTGGCTTGTTCTCAGAGACCCCTCTCGAGGGACTCCAGCCACCCTGCTGCAACAGAAACTCCGTGGGGCTCAGGTAGAAAGTTTTGGACACAGCAGTAAATATTTTACCTAAGGGGAAATTCAGATCCATACAGCCACAATTCTGCTAGATTTTAAATCAGCTGTCTGGCTCTATTGGCGTGGTTCACTGTTTTAAGTACTCACTGTGCTCTCCCTGCTTAAAGCCAGCTCACTTCCCTTGGTTAACAACTTGACACAACCCTATCCCTTACAGAAAACTCTAGGGTTGAGTGCAGTTGCACTGGAGAGTGAGTGTGCAGGATGTGTCCCCACTACGTAGCCTTGTACATGGTTTAGCAAGTCTAGAAGAGCACCTTATGTTCCCCTCAGAAGAGTTAAGGGTAGCTGTCCCAGTCACAACTCTGCCACTGTAAACAATTCGCTCCTGGAGCTGCAGGACAGAGGCATCAGTTGAAAGAGATGCAAAAAACACAATAAAGTGCCAACAGTAACTTCCTTGGGTGTTGCTGGACTTGAGTCAAAAAAATTAGCTTAAGGGGAGAGGAGACATTTCCCTTAGACAGGCCTGGAGCAGCAGAACAGATACTCTGTAGTGTGATATATCTCAGAATGAAACAATTTGCAACAAGAACCTAAACCCTAACCCAATGGACAAGGAAACCTTGCAAAAGCAGGGAGCGGACACAGATTTTTGTCCCCTGGCACTCCAGAGGCTGATCCTCCAGAGTGTAACTGCTCAGCCACTGCAGGGACAGGAGTGCTGTGTTCTGCTGCAGCTCTGTTCACATCCCTGCAGTACATGGCAGCTCAAGTGCCTTCTCTGCTGGCTGCAAGTAGCCTTGTCTGTCATCTTTGTGGTTTTTAAAAAACATGGAAAATTACTCTTCTAAGTTGGGGTACAGGCATGTGGCACTTTGACCAGGGACTTAGAACAAAGCATTGCTTTCAAAACTGACCCAAGGAACTTTTTCTCTAAAAAGAGCTCACACACTCTGGACCATATTTTGAGTCTTAGTCTTTTTCAGATTCTCTCCAAACCAACGTTTCTGCAAAACATGAGGACAATTGCAAGGAGGCAGGTGCTGGAGGGATTCTTTAGATCATCTGAGAGTGCATTCCCTGGTGTCCAGCAAGGAGGACAGCAGCGGTGACAACAATGGAACTGAGATAAAGCTGCAGCTTGGGGCTCCAGCAGGGAAGAGCCCGAGCCCTGCTTTGCTGTATGCTCGTGTCCTGCACTCCAGGTCACCACCCTTGGCTCACAGAAATGAGCTGCAGCCAACACTGCTGCTTTTGCAACAGAAAGAGGCAAAGCTGCCTCTGAGCGTGGAGGAGGGTTTGAACATCTTTCTCCCTGGCCTGGCAATAAATACTGGCAGTATGTGCACACTGGGGAACACAACACATTGAGGGGGGAGAACTGGAGACCATTTCTTGGTTTGTACATTCTGATGCAGTTAAGATAAAAAGCAACCCCGTTATGGTTGCCCTTTAACTGTAAAAATATCTGTGAATGCAGGCTACGTTCCACAAACATTCCACAATTTTGCAATCTAAGAAAGTCAGCCTGAAAAAGGGAACGAGGTGAATTCCCAGCTCAAGCACAATAATATTTGCAATTATTTCATAATCTGGGAAAGTAACAGTACCTTATTTATGTGTGCAATAATTCATTGCAGGAGTTTTTCCAAGTACAGAATATACAATATCAGTGACCTCAGGCTTACAGAAATGGAGATGACTGGAAACTTGTCTCCTTTCAAGAAGCAGATTGAAAATGCAGGTATTTATCTGAAGCAAAACTGATTCACCCATAGGTTTCTAATAGTGAAATAATATAGGATACTTTTTCTCTTTGAAAAAAAAGAAAATACCACCACCAATTTCTATGTAAAGCTGCTCCAGGCTAAGCCCCCTTTATTCATCTCTGGTTTTCCAGGTCTCTCCCACCACCAGTCACCCACAAAAACCAAAGCTGAGCTGCAGCTATCTCTCCAGTGAGGCTGGCTCCAGCTCTCAGTGGTGTGTGCCCAGCTGGCAGACAGGAGCCTTGCTCTGTGCACCTGAAGCAGTTTCTGTTTCAGTAATTTCTGAACAGAAGACCCCCTCATTTCACAGTCTCCTCACCCTACCTGTATGAGATGAAAACAAACTCATCCAGAATAGGAAACATTCATTTTCCAACTCATCTTCAGAGAGTAAGCTCTCACTCTTTATTGACAGCCAACTTAGTTGAAATGATAAACACAAGTTCACTTTAGACACAAAATCTGAACACACACTTCCCACGATGTTACCTGTATGACCTTTCTGACATGATATTTGTTTTAAAAAAGCTCTAACTGGAGTTATGATTTACTGTAAAACAACCAAAAAAAGCCCCAACCCTCAGTTAAAGTTAACCAAGTGTACAAAACCCCCACAGAAGTAAGAAAGAGACTGATGTTTACACAAAATACACCAAGTAAATAAAGTGGAACCATACAGAGTTAAGTCAGGCACATTCTCAGAAATGCAGGAATTTCTCTGAAAGGCAAGGGGAGCACTCAGCTACACCACACACTTCGTGAAGCCAAGGCAGGTTACAGGCAGTCCCTGAGGCAACAGCAGCTCGTCTGGCAGGGAAGAGAACAGGCACAAATACCATCTGGTTGGTGCCTGGCTCCCATTCCCAGTCCTAATGTGAGAGCATGGGGTATTCCTGATGGCACAGATCTCCTATTTCAGTGGCAGAATCTAAACCCCAGAAGCTTAAGTTTTCTTTTTTAGAAATAGTTCTGTATTTGGCTTTTCCACAGGCAACACTCTGGGTGAAAGCCTGACACACTGATTATCTCCCTGGAATTTCCCTTCCTCGAGTGAAGTAACCAACCCTCCACACCCAAGTTTTTCTGGCAGACAAGATGAAAAAGTCTGCAGACTGCATCTCTCAAAAGGCCAAACGTTGTACTCAGTCCCATTTTGATGAAAAGCATTATTTTGAAGCACTACAAGACTACATAAAAAGATTCCTTATAAAGCAGTATTTTCACATCATTTTACAATAAAATTATCCATTTTAATTCAATTTAGTTCCAATTAATGCATTACTTTTTATTTAAATTATATTTGTGAAAATCAAATATTGACCAGAGCTGTGGCCTTCAGCTTAAAATGTGAGTCAGACAGTGAAGAGGGTCAAAACCAGAAGCCTAAAAAGAAATTCTTTCAAAGATGTATTAAATGCAGAAAGAGTGCTAGTACAAAGGATAGTTCTGTAAATGAGATATAAAGTCCAAGTGATTCTGTGAGTTCATATTCAACCAGATATGTAAAAAGACTTCTTTCTTGACAGCATCCATCTAAAAATTCTTACGTAAACCTTCAGCTTTTAAAAATATTATTAAAACAAGTCCTCTAATTTTCCAAAATGTCAGAACTAATTGTGGAATTACCAAAGTTGACCTGGACTTCACAAAAACCTTTTGACACATTTCCCACAATGTTCTTCTGAAGAAATGGGCTGCTCATGGCTTGGACTGCTCACCAGCAAAAAACTCTGGATGATCAGGCCCAGAATGGTGGGAAATGGGAGTTCTCTCTAGCTGGAGTCACCTGTGGTGTCCCCAGGGCTCGGTGCTGGGCCCAGCCCTGTTCAATCTCTTTATCCTGATCTGCATGAGGGCACGGAGGGCACCCTGAGCCCTGCAGACACTGCAGGGTGGGTGGCAGTGCTGATCTGCACAGGGATCTGGCCAGGCCGGCTCCATGGGCTGAGGCCGATGCCATGAGGGGGAGCCGGGCCCAGCGCCGGGGGCTGCCCTTGGGTCACAGCAGCCCCAGACACTGCCACAGGCTGGGGCACAGGGACGTGGAAAAGGACCTGGGGTGCTCTTTAACAGCAGAGAAACACCAGACAAGAGGGGCCCAGGGGGCCAAGGGGGTCAGTGACATCCTGGCCTGGCTCAGCAATGGCGTGGCCAGCAGGACCAGGGCAGGGACTGTCCCCCTGTATTGGTGAGGCCACACTCGAGTGCTGTGTCCAGTTTTGGGCCCCTCACTGCAAGAAAAACATTGAGGGGCTGGAGAGAGTCCAGAGAAGGAAAATGGGAACTGGGGAAGAGTCTGGAGCACAAATCCTGTGAGGAGCAGCTGAGGATGCTGGGGGGGTTTAGCCTGGAGAAAAGGAGGCTCAGGGGAGACCTCATCACTCTCTACAAATACCTGAAAGGAGCTGTAGCCAGGTGAGGGTGGGTTTCTTTTTCCCAAGTAACAAGGGATAGGACAAGAAGAAATGGCCTCAAGCTGCCCCAGGAGACATTTTGATTGGATATCAGAAAACATTTCTTCACCATTTCTTGCTTTCTTCACCAAAAGCATTGTCCAGTACTGGAACAGGCTGTCCAGGGAAGTGGTGGAGTCACCATCCCTGGAGACACTTAGATGTGGCACTTTGGGACATGGTTGAATGGTGGATTTGGCAGTGCTAGGCTAATGGCTGGAGAGCTGGATCTTCAGGGTCTTTTGCAACTTAAATGACTCTGATTCTAATTCCACTGTCCTGAGGTTTGTTGGAGTATCACAACTCAAGTCTATGGTCACAGTGCACAAACAGGTATGGGCAATTTAGAAATACTATGCTTGTAGTTTAACAGTGAGTTCAGTTAAGAAGTTTGTCTGTTAATCAGCATTTTTAGCCATAAATCCATTACTTAAAAATACTTCCCTCCCATTTTAAGACTTGACTTGGTTAATGTATTTCAAATAGGCAAGGCTTGTCCATTTAATTTAAGAAGGGGGAAAAACCAACAGGTACCATAACAAACACTTCTACAGCAACGGAAAAGGTAAATGTCATTTACAGGAAAGTTAAAGAAATATAGGCTTAGATACTTCCCAGGAATGGTTTCTCATGTTCACAAACATAGAAACAAAAAAATTGTACACACCATAATTTAATACTTAGGGGTTCATATCCCCGAACACTTAAGTTATAGACTCAGAAAATAAATTCAGCAATTTTCATCTTGAAATCTGTGAGCTAAATTTCAAGATAAATACTGGCTTGTTTTGATCTATGTTCTACAGTTCAAAAGTCATCTCCAAAGCAATAAAGCAGAACTGTCACTACTTCCAGGTCAGATACCTGCCAGATGGAGACTGGCTCAGTATAACCGAACTTTCAGACAGGATTTTGTTATTTTTAAGGGTCTGTGAAATTTAAGAGGCACTTGAATATACAGTAATTACAGTATAAAATGTTCCCAAAATTGTTCCAAGTTGTTTTCTATGCTTGCTGAGACCACAGAAACCGGTCACACCTTTCCAACATGGACTGAATCAGTGCTCTGCAATTAAAGCAAAGGGAGAAAAAAAAAGTCAAACAGTAAAAAAGTTAACAATAGAAAGAACAACAGAGTTTTGGTTTGCTTTTTAAAGAGAAATTTGTAAAAAACATGACTGCATTTCAGAAGTAACATCCTGACATCACCCTTCACACCTTTGGAAGGAACAGGAGAGATCTGTACAGGTCCTAGCAGGACAGATCTCTTTCAGACAATTTCCTTCACACACACCTTTAATCTATCCTTTCCTGTTTCCTCATTTTCAATTCTAAAATGCCTATACTGCAAAACACACAGTTCTTGAACAATAGGAAAGCTTTAAGGTGGGTCTAAAACTGAAGGCAAAAATGTGAAGCGCTTTATCTTCTTGTTAACCAAAAAGGAAGTTTAAAGCACTGAGGAGATGCAAAAATAATAGAGTGGATTTTCTGCCAACACATCTCTTACCTCTGCCTTTTCTCAGCGATTCTCAGTATCTCACAGACACCAGTAAATCTCTCAGACAATTCTAGAGTCAAGCCACACTCCTGTAAGAGAGGCAAGGCACGATTTGGGCCAATGGCCTTGGCCAGCAGCAGAGCAACATTCTCCACAGTGATGCAGTCTGGGCAGCTCGGGCCTCCATTGCTGACACCATTCCCATTCTGTGGGCTGTGGTGGTGCAAAGCTGTGCTGTGATTCTGTGCAAGATGCAGAACAAACTTCCATTCTTCTATGGTCTCTGGAATTGAGCCTAGATACAAAATGAGTTTGTTATATTATTTGGAAAACAAGGATTATTCTAAGACTACTATTTAAACTATATCTGTACTTAGAAGGGAAGCTAGCTATTCTGTTTTACTCTGAAGATTTTAGGAAACCAAGCATTATCAATAAGCAAATTGTGCACAGAAATGTACTCCCCTGACTGACTCAGTGTAAAAATTTAATGGTTAACACACATAGCTTCACAATAGTTCAGTATGCAAGGCTTTTGATTAAGTCAAGAGACAAAGTTTTGTCCATCTTAGGGCTGGAGCAAATTTTCTTCTAAGTTCTGCCTTGTGGTACAATGCTTTGCTCACTCTAACTTTGGGTGTGTACACATGCAGTGGCGGAGTTTTGTGCTGTGCAGAAAGGTTTCCTATTCCTCTGTCTACAACACCAAGGTTAGCTCTTACACCCAACTAATAAACAAATCAACATTCTTCACCTTTTAAGCATTTTCTAGCACAACTAGAAAGCACAGCATGAAGACACAAGAGTGTAACATCCATTTATGTGTTTCAAATATGCTGTACTACACACAGTTAGGGCTACAAAAACACGTCAAACTAAGTTCAACTCAGTTTTGGGCAAACCACTATATAAGGGCAGTTCCTACATTACAGAAGTATGTTTACACAGCTTAGGAATCACTAACCATCTTCTCCACTCAACAGGCTCAAATCATCCAAATGAACAATATTAGTAAAGGCTTCTATTCTTCTATCCAGCTCCAGACAGAGAAAAAGATATCCAGGCCAAAATCTTGAATAAGAGAGCAAAGATTTCCAGGAATCAAATACACAGTTCAAATCAAAGTCAAGAAAAATCACATGTTCATTTAAGTATCAATAAAGACAAAAGCAACTAAATTTAATGAATGTCAGAAATAGAGACATGAGGAATACCTCCCATGTGGTACATTAAATCAGACATTTTATACTCACCCTCAAGAAAGGAAAGGTTTTAAAAAAAACCCTGTCTAAACAAGAAGCAGATACAAATGTAAATGACCTATCTTCTCAGGGTCAGAATACCCACTAACCAAGTATCAAGAATTACTACCAAGTTTTCTCCTTACCCATGTGATTTACAGATCTCAGCCATCTTCTCTTTCATAGCAAAATCAGCTGGGAGTTTAATCAAGAGCAGAATGAGCTGGCTGTAGCCCCAAGTAAACAAATGTGATCGTGGCCTAGAAGATGAGAAATTCAGTTTCAAAACATAATTGATTTTCTTCAGGACATTATGGCAGATTTATGAAAAGAGAGAAGAAAAAAAATGAATGAAACACCATGTGCAGTCTCAGCAGAGCAGTCACTCTGGAAGGCATGGCAAAAAAAAGTTATTCAATCCTTTGACTGTTTCTAGTGAACTCTCCAAAATGCTCCAAAGAGTCAGTGATCCCAACTTTCACACAAAATCCAACCCAAAACAAGACCTGTTAAGTCTTTCTGCTGCACTCAGGACCTTGGGTGAAACCCACTTTACCTGGGGTTTCCTTCCTCATCCACAGTGTTTGCCCTTTGTGGAGCATCATGAGAAACTGCCAAGCACAACCAATCCAACCGTACAGATTCTGGCTGCAGAAGAGACCTAAGGAGGAATGGCCTGGAAAACAAAGCAGACATTAAAAAAAACCTACCAGTTTTAAATATATCAGATATGGAGAAATAGAGATTGAGTGTGGACAAATGAAGGAAAAAAAAATAAAAGTGGGATGAAAAATTAAATGTGGAAAAGGCTAAAATGATTTATGTCTCTAGAAACTGAGGCAACCACAGAAAACCAAGTTTGCAGGTTGTGTTCCCTCAGATTTGGTTTGGGGTTTTTTTGGGGGATTGTTTTTTTTTCTTTTTGTTGTTGTTTCTTGGGTTTGTTTTTTTTTTGTTTGGTTGGGGTTTTTTTAAATGCCATCTAACCCTGGTATACTGAACTGCAGACATAGGAACAAAAAAAGTAAATTCCATTAAAAGTATTGTTTAGTAAATCCCTTTTAAAAGTAGGTACTAACCCAACAAAAACTCCAGTTCAAGGCCAGCTACAACTGGCAGAATTAACTGGAACCTAATGCTGAAGAAACACCAAGCAGACAGATACAGAAACATTAAAAAATGTCCCCAAAAGCCAAAATAAAAAACCCCCACACAGTTACATGATAAAGAGAGAAGACAGATGAAAAGGATTCTACGTTCCCCTCACCTTTTATCCTCTGGCTTTGATTTCACCAGACTATCTAAATATGCTAAAAAGTGAGCTGGATCATTCCTGCAAAGCTGTTTAATATCAGAAGGCAAAATAGAGGGGTGGAACTTGATCAAGGGCCGAAGAGCTGTTTCCCCAAATTTTTCATAAAGTCTGGAGAAAGAGAGAGAATAAAAACTCTTTTCAGTATCAAAGAGCAAAATAATTTTTTCAAGATCTCCTGCAAGTTCAAGATAGTACTGAAAAGTGATCTCTCTAAGAGATTCCAGGAATCCTCACGACATAGTAAGGGAAGCAATTCCTGCCAGGAAGTTAAGAAAAAGAAGATTTGGGTACAAACCTTTGAGCATGTGCCAGTAACAGTGGGCTGTCATCCCACGGCCCCAGGTCATGCAGCAGCTTCAGTATTTTGAACATATCTTCACTTTCCATTGCTAAAGTCACTGGACTGTGACGAGTTAGTTCTGAAATAAACCAGTGCACAAGTTACAAGATTTGGGCAATTTTTTTCCTTACCTTGTCCTGCCCCTCCTTTTGTACCTCTGCTGAACAACAGCTATCACTGCTTTCATGGGAAGTTCAACACCCACCTCAATCTTGATGAAACACATGTAATAATCTCCAGACACAAGTGCAGTGCAACTAAGGACAAACTGGGAATGCATTCACTACTTTCAGTTCTAGGGTTCTTAGAATCCAAACAGTGAAGGGATTCCCAGAACACAAATACCAAACATCCACCCCCAAAGCAAGATTCTATTGTTTAACTGCTCTCTGCTGGAGCAGAATCAATGCTAAGGCTTTAATTCACTCTTAAAAGAAATACACAAGGCAGAAGCTGAGTGCAGAGAACAGAAGAGTTCTGTTTTCCAATATCATCATTAAGCTTGTTTCAATAAAACTAAAGAGGCATTAAAAAGAACAGAGAGTATTTCTGTGGAACAGGGAAGCATGAAGTGATCACAAGCCACTCATCTGCACGGAACCACCTATTCCATTCAGTTTTGTTTTACATTAACCCCATTCCTTTACAAGCTGAATCTTTCAGTGCAAGTGCTGAAGCCCCTCCCCTCCCTTCTGCTTGTTTCTGCAGACTTGTGATGCTAATTATGATGCTTTTGCTCTTAGAAGCTCATTTGTTTGTTTGTAAACAGGCTGGGATCACTACAGTGTTCAGTCAACAAGGTCCATGCAAACTAACAGGTTCAAAGCTGCAAAGTGGGAGGAGAACAATCTCTTTCCAAGGAGCCAGCAATTCTTTTTTCTAAGAAATCACGGGATATTCTGAGTTGAAAGGGACCCACAATGATCATCTCTTAAGTGAATGGTAGATGGCTTGAACCCACAATGCTGGGATTATTAGCACTATGTTCTAACCAGCTGAGGTAAGTTCTTCCTAAGGGAAGTATTTGGGGAAAAAACAATCAACCAGACAACCCAAAACCAGAACAAAACCTCCCACACACCAAGCATCCTCCCCTTGCCACACTACACTGGCAGAAGGAAAATCTGCAGACACAATTATGAGCGTCTTCAATGTTTTTTCTTTTTTTTTTCCTCCCAAACAAAGTCTTATTTTCAGTTTGACAAGCAATACAACGTTCATTATTTACCTTTCAATCCTGCAATGTACGTTTCCCATACATTAGGGCTGTTGGCACACGTGGTTATAATACACTGCTTTATTCTCTTTAAATCCAAAAGGAAGAAGTAGCTTTGCATAAACCCACAAGCCAAGGTCGCTGAAGCTGCTGGTGGCAGGCTTCCCTCAGAGCTCTCCTCAGCCTCACCACTCCCACAGGAGAAGACACGCAGCTCAAAGCACAGAGTTGTCAACTCCACGAGATCCTTCAGAACATCTGGTTCCATGACACACGGAGGGGACACCTGAAAGCTGCAGCCCAGAGGCCCTGTCACATCAATACCATTTGCACACGTGGTTTTGCTCGCCCAGGTTTCAGCAGTATTTTCCTTTTCAACGCAGTCTTCCAAAATCCCACTCTGCTCCTTGTCTGCTGGGTCTGTGCCAGCTGGAGCCACTTGCAGGTTTTCCTCCAGGACTGTCCTCTGTTCCTCAGCACACACACTCTTGCTTTTCTTAACAGACGATGCAGAATGCTCCTGGCTGAATTTTTCTTCTAGATGGACAAGCCATTCCTGTAAGACCCTTCTCATGCACTGAGGTTCTAACAAAACCAGGGGATCCTGGAGCTTGGCTCTGCAGCACACAAGAGGAATTTCCTAAGTTTAACAGTTGTAAGATGCCACAAGTGAAGTGTCAAATATGCTTTATGTAACCATACTCTACACTTGACTTGGAGGCAGTTGTTGGGTTTTTCGTGATTTTGAGTGGATCAAACAATTTAGGCTACTTCACACTGCCTACATTTGATCTCAGCACATTTTGAGCTTCCTATGATTTCTTTCAGAATGAATTTTTACTTGTGATTTTGATTTTTTTAAACTATGCCTTTCAGACAAAGGGATAATGCTAGAAGAGCTTTTAGTGAGTTTTGCTTGGTTTTAAAAAGAGGAATCAAATAATTCAGCAAATGAGATCCTTTCAGGTTATGTTAATAGACATTGAGAGCATCACTCTTACATGCATATAAAATTAATGAAAAGAAAAAAATTAAAAAACACAATAATTTTTTCTGCCAAAGCCCAAAATATCTACACATTAAAAAGTTTCTCTGCTTACATAGTTTCTGCTGTTGCAGCCTTGAGATCTCTCAGGGGCTCCTCTTCAGGAAGCTGGCAGTTCTGAGGTTCTGACCTAGAAAAGCATGTTCATTTTAGTCTTATCTGAAGTATTAACTTAAATTATTTAAGTGAGGATTTCCTCAAAAATTTTCTCAACACTAATTCCTTTATTAAATACAAAGCTTTCACTTGTAAGAAGTAACAGCTCAACAGAAATTATGGAAAAATTTGCCATGAAGAGCAACAGATAATACTGTTTTTGTGGCTTTCTATAATTGCTTCTACTCCAGCTACAGTAGATTTCTGCAGGTACTGAACAAAAAGCAGTACCATGCCACTGTATGAAAGTTAGTCCAAAATGGTAAATTAGCACTGGAATAGGAAATTACTTAACTCTCTGTTCACTGCCTCATCAGCTCTAAGAAAGGAGTTGGGAGAACCACTGAAACCCACCATAGGAATGAAGGCAGCTGGAAAAACCTAATGCCAAATTCCTCACTCTGACTGAGTTTTTTCCTTAGGCTACTGTCCTCAGGACCTCCAGCAAATACAACTGCTAAGAAAATATGACTTTGCACTCACTCTTTTTCTTCCTGGGGAGATGCTACCAGATTAAGAGCTATCTCTGGCAGCTGCTCATCATCCTTTGCTTCATGCTTCCCTCTAGATTCAGGACTTATATGAAGTGTGCCAATCTTTTCCGTGGTTTTGCGTACAAAGCTGGAAACACTAGGAATCACAAGTTCAAACACTTAAAATCAGGAGTTCAGAAGCAAATAATCCAAGCACTTTTTTCATTCAAACCATTTCAGAGACTTTATAATCTGAAGAACTCTTGAGAAAAGGATGAGAGCAGTGATGATCAACAGGAACAAAACTTATTAAGAACCTGATCAAAATTCCAACTCCAGTCATGATTATGTTCTCCTTACAGAATAGAAACCTGATGTATTTAACACTCCTGCTGGAGAAGCAGGATCACATACCAACGTTAGACATAGATTTTGACATGAATTTGTAATTTGTATGCAAATAAATGCAGATTGGCTACACTGCATTTTAAAGCTTTTAAACATAAGGCATCTTTAGGAAATTATGTCACTCTTGGTGGTAAGAAACCACTTTACAATGCTTCAAATTAATTCTTCAGATTACAAAGCTCACCATCAACGTCCTTTTCACTCAGCAGTCCTCATTCCTTCAGGTATTTTATTGAAGTGAAAGCTCAATGAACATACTAGATTTCAATTATTTCTACCACTGCCACAAAGAGAACTATGTCAACGAGATTTGAACAGAAAAATAAGCTTCCTGCTTTCTGCTCTAGTACTAAAAAAAAAAATAAATCCCAAAAACCCCAATCCAACATCTTTTACTATAATAAGGTATAGCAGAAGTTGAAGCTTGCTGCAGAAGGCAGAAAGGATTCAAATTCATGATTAATTGCATGCAGTGAATACTTGAAAATTTAGCTTTCATTATTAACAGAAACACTTATTACTAGTAAAGTCCTCAAGGCTACTTAAGGTTTAGAAAGAACTCAAAACATTTCATGTACTTCTGATGTTCATTCTGAGATCCTCACACTGCTGACAGCAGCTACAATTCCTTGTTGCAACACACAATTTACACACTGAAGTGATCAAGGGCAGGCTGTGCAATTTTTCAGACCACTGCCGAGCCAGAGACATTTCAGCTAAGTAATTAACATACAGCATTTTTATAAAAAATTTAAGTTATGTATTTAACACCATCTACTTTATATTTGTACACCCACTCCCTCATCCTCTGTTTTTTTAAAACACGTTTTTAAAATACCAATGTGATTATACATAAAATGGACACAGATCTAATTGCAGCAGGTATAAGTTACCATTATTCCATAAGAATTTGGAAAAACAATTAGATTAGATGAAAAGTTTGTGTGGGCATAGGACAGACCATTTTCAAGAGTGTTTTAGTAATATCTATCTGCTTTGAATATTTTAATGTTTGCCCCCAAGCTACACATGTCCCTAAGATCCAGAAAGGCAAAATCCCAAAACAATATTCAGCAAGTTTTCCTTTGAATAAAAACCACAACCAGAGTTTACAGGGTAAAAGTGAACATTCCTAGACATTTAACAATTATTAACTGTTTAAAGCTGAGGTTGAAGTCTTGGCTCCACTGAAGTTACCAGTAGCTCTTTGTATTTTCACTAGAGCCAAGATGAAGATTTAAATTGCCTGGCAAACCTGACTGCATCTCTGATGTTCCTGTTCAGGTGTTACATGTTTGCAGAACAGACTATGAACTAAACCACACAATGCTACAAATGCAGGGGACAGGGGAAGGCAAAATGTAATGGATGAGTGAACCTGCTGCATGTTTTACCTTTCTTTGACAGCTTGGAGAGAGACGAGAGGAGATGGGGAACGGAATGACAAAGGAATACTGAATGGGAGAAATGTCTCATTCCGGTCAGCCTCAACCACCACAGATGCATGAGATACGTTCTCTGACAAATGCAATTGAAATAAAAAGTCATGAAACAGTGGCCTGGCAAAAAAAATGGAACAGTGAAATGAACTGCAAGTCACTAAATCATTAATGGATAGCCTGCCCACCATACTTTCCTTTTTAATACTCAAGAATGCACAGAGCTAGGTTTCAAGGGCTGCTTTACTACTGACTTTGAACCTAGTAAGTCTGCTTTATTAACAGTGTTTTGGCTGTATAGCAAAGCAAATAATGATCAACAACAGTAGGAAAACTATCTTCTAAAATTAGACTTACAGTCCATTTAGAGGACAACACTGTGATTTAATCCACTGAGTTATTTATACATCTAGGAAAATTAAGTATAGTGGCATAGATCACTTCACAACCGATTATAACAGTTGTACCATGATTTCCAAAATGTAAATCACATGTGACTAGAGAGACACACAAGCCATGATAAATCACCCTCTTATTTGAAAGGACTTAAAAAACTAAATGAGCCCACAGCTTTCTGGCTTTTGATAAGAATCACAGGAAATACAGAATCACTGGCTATTTCCTTTGCTCTCCCATATGCCTGACAGTATTTACAGTGTTTTGCTTAATAATTTCTTGGTACAAACACACACTGTATCTTTAAGTGATGTCAACAAGAAAAAAGGGATCATTTTAAGCCAGGATGACACTGCATTTTGCAACAATCAGCAGAAACCACAGTGTCGAGAGGAAAAGATGCTGCACTGTTACAGAAAATCTACTATCAGAATCCCTCTTGACAGTGCCTAAAGGTCACAATTGACTTTACAATTGACTGTAAATAAAGCTGCTTGTGTTCATTTTGCAGACTAGAAACCTAAGAACTCATTACATCTTATGTCACTGTGAGCTGGGCTACAGTAAGCCCATTTCTTCCAAATATTATATCAAGTACTCATGCTTCAAGAAGCATCTAGAACTTCTCTACTTGGAAATAATCTGCAAATGTGTCATCTCTTGTGGAACACACAGAATCTTTCTATCTTCTGACATTCAAAAATTAAGTCACCTGAATTTTGACTTTGAATGTTGGGAATGATGTGCTTCAGAGTTTCCTCACTTGTTTTTATGCTGATGTAGGTAAAGAGGCACATGTACACCCAAGTGCATCCTAGCAGGACAACTTTACTGACAAGCAGGGGACTAAATACCAATTTCTGCACTCTCTCTCCCCAGTGTGGTTTTCTCCAAGGCATCCAAAGTCTCTCTATCCACAACAGGAATCTACTCCTCACAAAAGCTAAAAAGTTGCTTTTTTATTGGAAAGCCTCTCTACCATACCTAGAACTAAGCCAGCTCCTCATCATCCCAGGCTTCTGCATCCCCTCCCAATCTCAACCAGGGCAGAGAACAAGATCCATTACAGCCTCAGTCTAGCTTTAGTCCAGTGACAGACACTTGCCAGGAATTAAAAAGTTCCCTGCATGGGCTAAATGTTAGTTATTAACTATTCTAGCACCCTACACTAATGTTTACACGTGTAAGGGATTATCTCCTGTAGAAAGGAAACCCTGCAAGAAAGTTAAGAACTCTTATCAGAATCCTTCTGACTCTTATCAGAAATTTTCTGCTTTCCTTGAAGAAATACAAACCAGAATCCAGATTAAGAAATTCTTTTTTGCAACAAATAATACAAAAGGAAACCGGCAGCAAACGTATCTTGTTTGAAGTGCAATTGACACTGGCACAGACAGCTGAAGGAATCTTAACATTAATGTTGAATTACACATGGAGAGGAGGAAATTGGAGTAAAGCCCATGCTTGGTAAAGCCCTCCTGGACCTTTTGTTTTTATTCTCTGGGTTTTGTTTGCTTTCAAGCCTGGATTTCTGTGGAGCAAATTTTTCAACCCAATGTTTCAGGGAGGATCTTGACAGGAAGGTGAGGTGACTGTTTCAATTGACCAAATTATATGTATTAACAATGAATAACTTGATAGTGGAAAGTAAGAGCCCAGAACCAATCCAGTCAAATTCTTGTAAAATAAACAAACACATTCAGCAAACATTTTCATTAAGAAATATTACCAACTTCTAGTTGCTCATCTTCATGGTGTACAGGAAATTCTTTAAGTCTCTCATCTTCTGAGAATGTTTGACTGTGGAGGGAACATGAGTCTTCATCTGACTGACTGCCCCTTCGACTGATAACGCGGTAGATTCCAGAGTCTAAGACACTGAAGCTTTCCTGTCAGACCAGGGAGGGGAGTTAGACCTCATGTGAGCTCTACTTCCTTGTTCAACCTTCTGCAATGAACTCAACCAACCATGCCTACACAAATAACCTCAGAGCATTTCATAATTCACTGCCTGGAAAACTCTTATTTAACACAGTACTTTAACCATATCCAGAATGGAAAAGGACACGGATGCCAGCAAGTGTGCAGTTCAGTGGCTTTAAAAAGATGTGTTTGCTGAAATTGCTTTTAGGAAAGCAGCCTATGGAGCAACTGGTGTACTCAGGGCAAGGCAAAACCTACCTCAGCCAAGGTAGTCACTTTAGTCCTGCAGCCAAGACTGTCACTTCATCCCTCTGTAGCTGCATACCCAAAAATCTGTATTCCTTCTGCTGGTCAGCCATACCTTACCCAGCGAGCACAACTACAGACCCTGCAAAACTCTTTCGTTTCAGGACCAACACACATTTTTTTTTTTGCTCATGGGCAGTCTACATGGTTTACTTTCACAGTGGTTAATGAAGAAAACTTGTCTGCCACATTAAGATGGTATTGGCTTTTTAAACACTGTTAAAGTGAAAGCAGGAGCTGACACTGTATTAACAATGAAATATTTCTCCTTTCTTAAAAAGCAGCTGTATATATATATATTTTTTTTTTAGAGCTTTCTCCTTAAGCTTCTTAGAACTTTTTAAATAAGGCTAAAATAATTCTGAGCACTCAGACATTCGTTTTCATCACATAAAACTAGAGTTATAACCAAGACTATCTTTACCAAAGCACATTAAAACATTAAAGAGTGCTGTGGAAAAAGCCATCTGGGTATCAATCTCTGTCCACATCTCAGCCATTAGCCATTAAATAACATGGGAAAGAGGCAGAGGTCTGAGAGCTGACAGAATGTAAGTAGTGGTGTTTCATACCTCTCCACCCCACCTAGTTTTAGAATGCAGCATTATGAGCTGTAGCAGACAGGGCAGAAATCAAAACCTCATCTTCCAAGTGAACAACGAGGTGACTTTGAGCCATAAAGATAATACCTGCAGATAACATTTTTGGCACTACCAAAACACATACATGAGATGAAATACTGCTCCTTCTACTGCTGCATGCAGAATCTAGAGGTTCCAACTTTGAAATCAGTTCTTCCAGTTGCACAGTGAGATCTTGCTGGGTTGAAGCATCCAGTTGAGACTTCAGGTGCTCCAGCTTGTCTAGAGGCAAATTTTTTCTTGCCTAAAAGCACCCAGTGAAACAGAAGCATTATTATTTCTAATGTACATGTAAAAACAAAAGATAACGTATATGCAGGATGATTTTCATCCTTAAAGTATAATATTCAGATGACTTTAAAAACTCCAACAAAATTAATCACAGTTACGATGAAACTCAATGGCAGAGGGGACAGAAAAGACAGAGTTGTGCTGCACATTTATGAAGAGGTTTTTACTTACTCTGCAAGAAACAATTGAATTTTGGAAGAGACAAGAGACCCTGGCAGCGAGGGTCCAGAATCCTCTCCTCATCAGCCGCTCTACGCAGCGATCGACCAGCAGGAGGGAGAGGTGCACAACCTTCCCATTCGTGTGCAGGCAGAACAACTCACTCTTGTGAACTGCAATATCCTGAATATCTGCAAAACCACACACAGAGCAATACCTGAAGGACTGAAGTCATCCATCAGCATTCCTTTCTGTCCCTGAAAGAAGGTGAAAGCATATTCCCACCTGACTGCAAATGAGTGCAAAGCACGAGGGGCATGGGGAAATCAAACACTGAGGAGTGCTGACCTAGCACCTAATCACTATAAAACAGTGTCCAAGAGTTCCAGAGCTGCATTTCTAGAAAACATTCCAAAAATACACTAAATTACCAAAAAGTTTCCTTTTTGCTCTGAGATGAAAAACTAAAATCTGACAAAGATGACAAAAATTGTTAGCTTTGAAACAGAAGGAAAATATTCACTGGTAGAAAAACAACTTTGGCCTTCCAGAAGTTTTAAAATGCAATACTTATGCTGAATGCAAACACTCCACAACAAAGGTATTGCAAAATTAACACTGAAATGGAGAGAAGGGGAAAGACTGACTGACAGCAATTATTGCAGGGCTCTGCTTATAACCATACACACAACTGTTTACGAGGGTACACTCATCTACCAAGCAAATATATTCCCTGTATGCAATTTAGACAGGTTTTAGGAAAAAAAAAACCCAGGTTTTAAACTTTCAGCAGCCAGATTATCCTTCGCATGAAACCTGACAATGAGCCTGAGTAAAGAGAAAAGGACACTGCAGGTTAAGCACCTGTATCTTAACTACTCTATTTCAAAAGTCACTCTACACCATGTTCTGTTTCTCAAGAAGTATGTTTTCAGATCTAAGGAAGGAGGGCTTGGCTGGAGGAGGCAGGGAGATGATTAATATTCAAGGTTATACTGGACAGATGACAAGTTTTTTTTTTTAAATATTCTGTAATCCAGGTGCAGAAATTGAGAAAATTGCAGAAAAGCTTCCACGTTAGGCAAGGACTTTAGGAATGACCAGTGTAACAGACAATGTTACAAAGCAAAGTTTAAGAAACTTTACCTTTAACTTCACTCCAGAGTAAGACTTGAACACTTTGGGGAAGAAAAATATAAATGCCTCTTTCTGTCCAGGTCACCACACAGTGCTCACTGCAATTGAAGCAAACATTAATGGAATAACAGTCAATTGTGGTAAAATAGGTAAAATTTTAAAAAAATCGTAAAATATGCAGGGATGGCATCAGCTTAAGTATAGCAAGTAAGATGTGAGAGAGGTTGCATGATTCTTGGGAGATTCTTACACAAAAACCTGAAGCTGGTAATATAAATTAGGAGAATATATAATATTTTAAGCCTACTTTATCAGCAGGAAGTTATACTGGTAAATACTCACGTCAAATATAGCAGCTTGGGGAAAGATAAAGATTGTGGAGAGCAGCTGGAACCAGCATAATGAGGATCCTGCCTGCAAAATAAAATTATTATCAAATACAAGCATAACAGCAATAACATTTTTAATCCTGTAAATACACTGCTGGCTTAAATAAATACAGTCTCATGACAGCAGCATTCATTGTGCTTACACAGACACAGCTGCAGAATCAAGATTTTGGCATTTTTGACAATTACTGGCTACACCTCTTAGAGGAGACTGTATTAAGATGACAACCAGGATTAACATTTGACTGAAGCAGGAGTTTATTTAGTCTCTTCAGTCTTAAGGACATCCCAAACAAGTTTATCACTGAAAACATTCATGTTTCTACCTGAGAGTAACAACAGGAAGAGGTGGTGATGAGAGCAGCTGCTTGAACTGATGTGTGCTTTGCACTTCCCCATCAAAGTTCACCTCCCACATCCTCGAGCCAGGTCGAGCACAGTATATTAATGGCTGCTGATTGCCACTGCTTTTTCCAACAGGGAAGAAACATGCTCCAAATTCTCCATCTCTCTCTTTGTTACCAATCTTCCAGAACTTCTCTCTAGAGGGGAAAAAATATACTTGCCAAGTAAAGCAGCATTAATAAAACCCCTAATTAATTTTATGTTTTTGGTGCTTAAGAAAAAAATAATCTGTAATGAATATTACAAAGCCTGCCCAAAGTTTATACAAGACAGGGTGCACAAATATTCATTAGTTGAAATGAATTCTTATATCAAAGGGGTTTTTTTCAGCAGAACCAGTGGATGCTGTTTATCCCGATTTCAGTAAAACTTTCAACACTACCCCTCCGAAAAGAAACAGACTGAGGGAGCATGGGCTAGGTAAAGAGACACTGGTGTCATTTTAGCAACTGTGTGACTCTGAAGTCCAGTATTTCAGAAATAAATTAGAACTTGCCTCTCAGTATCACATAAATAAGTGCGGGTAAGTGAAGATATGAGCAGTCTTCCATCCAAATAATCAAGCTGAACCACCCGAGAATCTACAGTGGTTATAATCTGGACAGGAAACATCACAAAAGTAGCAGCAGCCTACAGTTAAAAAAAAAAAAAAAGTTGGTCTTCAGTTCAAAGTAAAATCATAATGTTAAAATTGCAAAATTCTGAAAAGACTCATGTATGCTATGAACACACAGCATAAGACAGAGCAGTTCCTTTCTTCTCTGTCTTTGCAAAGCAAGGCTTCAATGCCCAGAAGCACAGGAGTCTAAATCCTCCTTTCCCCAAAACCATTATTGAAGATGTAAGAAAAAAAAAGCCTCATATCCCTGTAGCATCCTGATATTTCTTTATAAAGGTTTTTTTTTCTGTAACACTAAGAGATAGTTTTATTCCTGCTGTTCTAAGCTTCGTGCTTTTTTTCCAATTCTCCCCACAGGTACATTGAGCCAGCAGTCTTATGGGAACAGACCAGAGGAATTAATTGATACAATAAACTTCTATTGCAACTCACACAAACTCACCTTCACTTTACCCTGCCACAAGTTATCCACATACTATTTATCCAACCAGTGTCTCAGTCTGCATGGGTGGACGAAGAGTCTCAGACTTATGGATAAGAGAACTACTCAAATTTGCTGTCACACAGTCACTATTTTTGTCAGCTTACAGTTGTTTTCCCTTCTTAGGAATATGACAAAGTGCATTATCTGAGAAATCCAACAGTCCTGTTCCTTTAACAGGCATGAACAGACACAGATTCCACGGGCCTTGATCTTTTCTCCTCCCTCTCTTCCCACAGTTGACTTTTCCCTTCTCTTTCTTTAAATGTAATAGTGGTCTTTCTATTTTTCAGTTAACTTTCCAACAAAATTCTGCTCCTTTTTACTTACTAAAGAACACTCAAGGGCTAGAAATCAGCCTGCCATCACTAACAGGTGTATCCTTTGCATAAAATATAAAGGATGTAGGCTTGATGAGCACCTACCATTTATTTTATCTAATCCAGATGTTTAAGAATGAGAGCATCCAGATAAAGCTAACCAAAATCAGAGTCTGGGACTGCTCTTTCTCTGACCAACAGCTGAACTGAGGACTAAAACAAACAGCTGAACCTGTTGCTGGAGTCTAAGGAATCCAATAGGCTTAGAAACACCAAAACCCTTAACTTTGATAACTGTAGTGCAGGAGATTGACCAGTTTTTAATTCTGAACATTTGAAAGCATTTTCAAGTTGCATTACTAAAATAGACAGAATAAGGATGGGGGGAGTTCATGAGTCAGAATTTCTATGGTTGTCTCATAGAAATGGTTCTTCATCCTGGTTCCTCATCCCAACAGTCAAACTACCAGAAATTCATCAGCTGGCAAGTCTTGCTCTATTCCACTTTGTTAAGATAAACAAAGAAATCCCACACATCACCTCATATGAATTAAGCTCAAAGTAAGCAACATTTTACCTTCCCTTGTTTGGATGTGTTAATCTTGATGGCTGATACTTTTCCCACATGATCTCCCACAAAAACTCGAAGGGCAGCTGTATCCCAGCACAGAGCTGTGACTTTTCTGCCCTTATGCTCAGAGGAAACATAAATCCGTTCTGGCTTCCCACGACGTTCCTGGTTCAGCTCCCAGACTACTACAAGGCCTTGGCTACAAGAAGTCAAAAAGAAAATAGAGGTTGAAAATAAGGCTTCTAATGTTTTATGAGTTGATAAAGATGCATTTTCCCAAAGAAAATGCAGTTAACCTGGTAAGTGAACTCTGTGAGTTCTCAGCAGATGTCCAAGTCTGAAACTTGAGGCTTCTTAAAAATATTCATCCAGTGCTCAGGTTTGTGAGTAGATTACTCACCTGGTGGCAACAGCAACATAGTCCTCATCATGTAAACAACAGGCCACCTGGGAAATGGCACCTTCCTGAAAGCAAGCACAGGAGTAAGAGCAAGGTGAAAGTTGGGGTTTGTCTGTCATTTCTGCAGCAAGTAAAGGTGGCCTGTCCACCTTGTCCAAATTGGAAATTTAGACCCAAATATGGGTGAAAGAAAGGTACTGTTCCCACACGTCCACCCACTGTCCAAGTGATGCTGGCAGCCAAGCCAGGTATATTTTATTTAACAGGTACAATGGAAGGAGCTTTGCTAGCAAACATATGCACAATCTCAAGGGAAGAGAGGAGCACTCTGGATGCTAGGGCCCAGATGATCTTCCCTAGCCTCATCCTAGAGAGACTTAGTGCCAGTAGCAACCCAGAGTTTTTATCGTGCCACTTTCCCCTGCTCCTGGGGGATGCCCACAAACTCATTATCTGCCATGTTTGTAAGATCTTGGATCTGTCAAAGAAGATGCTGATATTTCTTGGCCTTCTCTGCAGCAGCATCCTTCAGTGAAGGATTACTGTGCTCATATCTAACTGTCACATCTACCACGAGTGCCTTATTCCCCTTCACAAAGATCAAATCAGGCTTATATAATAAATTTGCATTGTCCCTTATATGTGGCTCCTGGAACACAGTCCAACCCTTCCCCTTAGCTTCACACCTGAGAATCTCACAGGTGGAATTATGTCTTTTTAATCTTGGCCTCTTGAGTGATTGGATAGTTCCCAATTCTATGGGCTGTTGCCTCCTAATCAGTGCTGCAATGTTTGCAATATCTAACTCAGTCCTCATGCCTACTCCTGGCCAGGAACTCTCCTGTGGGGTCGACATTAGCTCTCAGTTGCAACACAGTTATCACTTCCCATGAGGAACGCCTCCCTAGCACGTTAACCATCCATTACTGATATTATCATTCTCAAAAATCTCTACCATGGCCCTGGGCAAACAGATATTTCCACTTGTTAAACTCAGATTTTTGCCAATGACAAGGTTTTGGACTGCAGATTTTAGGAATGGAGGCCTCCCATTCCAATACGTCTCCACCACCAGTGACAGAACTTTCAGTCACTGGAACAGGCTCCCAAATTGGAGGGATGGGCTCACACCCATAGCTTCTCAAATAACAGCTCCAGATGTTCCTCTCTTAGAAATGTCACCAGAGCCTCATCCAAAGACTGAGCAGTCTTTGTGCTTGTATATTTGGAGTAAGTGCCACCAGGTTTGATGATGCCTAGCCCACCATCCTTACAACTCAAATACAAGATGGGATCACACACATTCAGTGGAAGGTGAAGCCACTCCTTGACTGAAGTTCTGATTAATAAGTCAAGGGATTTGAGGAGCCCAGCTCTCACCTCGGTGTGGCACACCAGATATACCAGACTCTGGATGGTGTAAGCCCTGAGCATACTGACTTCCTGAAGAGGCTTGAGCAGTGCAGTATCAATGCAATGGAGTCACTACTCCACTTTCTCTGAGAGACCTAAGACAGCAAAGCCAGTCCAGGGATCAATCTGTGTGCCAAGATATTTCTCACACTGCCCTGGGTCAATCATGTTAACAGGGGAGCCATTTACCATGTTTTCTTATTTAATCTTCTTTAATGCTAATCAAACAGTCTCTGATACCAGAGATATTTTCCTTTTTTCTTAGCTCTCTTTTGAATCCAACTAGCTGTCGTTTTGGAAGCTCTCTGACCATGGGTCCTTTGTGACTTTATATCCCTGGCTGCCTCTGTAATCTGGCAAAGCCTAGTCAGGCTACCACAAAACTTTTCCAAAACATCATTCACCACCACTTGCAGATCTTGCCCATCCAAAATTTTCTTGAAGGCCCCCTGGCACACAGTAGGATAACCTGTACTGCCTCTACCACTGTGCAGCTTTCATCTTCAAAATATACACCAGATTGACATCAACACATGCTACCACCCTGCTATATGATGTGGTTGGTTTTTACTGTTTGTTTGGGTTTTGCTTGCAAACACTGAGTTTACTCCAAGATGCAGCTGACAACAACACAACAATATCAAGGACTGCAGTGCGTTCTCTGATTTGCAAAGCACAGAACTCACTCTTCTGTCCTCACACCTTTGGAAGTTGTTTGGACAGAATTAAGTGAGGTGGTTGCAGCCCCAGAAACTGGCTGCATTCATGCTATACTGGAACCAGCAGTGGCTCCTAGGAAATAGCACCTGGCTGTACAAATAATAATCCCTCTTCCATGATCTCTTCTAGCAACAGCAAGCCAGCCTAGCTCTTCTTCACTTATCCAGGCATGTCACAGTTTGGACATTCAAACACTGGGAGTTATCTACTTGTGAGTTGCTCTGGATTCATAGTCAAAATTTTCTTCTAATCCTTAAATATCCTGGTGACTTTGTTACTGCTGTTAAAAAGTAAGAATTTGAAAAACAAAGTTCTGACACTTTGAAGTAATTTTTTTCACACGTCATGAAATCTTACATACCACACGCTCTGAGGATACCCCCCCAGAACCACAACCTATTTTAAATACAGCAGTCCAAAACTTCATCTTCTTTGGACAGCCCATCAAGCTGAAGACGCCTATTGACTCTTAAAATACATTGACTTGAAATAATGTTTCTTGCTCAGTCCCATTTTTGGAAATTTTCATTTAAAGTTTTTATCCTTACCTTGTGAGTGAGAAAGAGTCTTTGCTTCCAACCATCCTTCTGGATAAGGTTCAGCCCTCCTCCTGAGCTGCCTAGAGCCAGCCATCTCTTTGACACATCTATACACGTGCACTGAAGGAATAAAAATCATAATGCATAACCTGGTAAGTTCTGATGACAGCATCTTTTTCTTGCATTATTATGGGTTTTTTTTTAAAGGCTTCATTGTTTGCCAGCTGTGTGAACCACTCCTGAATCACTGGCAGTGAAGATTATTAAACAGCACTTTGCAATTGGAGCAAACAGTGTAAGCTGTGTCAGGCTGTGTTAAGGACCCACAGCTGCATTAAGGAAACATACACAGAGTTACAGGGTCCATTATCTTCACTCTTTCTTCCCAATAAGACAGCATGCACACACCCCAAAAAGAATTAGATTAATCCTATAGCTTAATCAAATAATTAGCCAAATTAGGTCATTACTTGAATTTATAAAAAAAAAATTAAAAAAATATAAAAAGCCACAAACTCACCTTAAGACGGCTGGAATCCAGCCTGAGTGCAGAAAGCAATGGATCCAAACACTCCAATTCTGCCAAGACATGGTTGTAAGAGTCTGGAATTACTGGCACAGAGGCCATGGATGCACATGACTAGTGCTGCTCACTCATGGGTGCGTTACGGTGTCAGCTTTTAGCTAGACCTGCCAAAAAATAAAGTTCTTGATTAGATCACTTCTTAGCATTAGTGCTGGTGTTCTGTGCTAAAAGAAACACCAAGTGTTTTCCTACTCAACAACCACCAGGTTTCAGTTTGCCAAAAAGAGGCCCAAGGGCTGGAAAATAAGACTCTTGCTTCGTTTACAAGAAGTTTTTGTTCAAGTTAATTTCTGAAAACTTAACCTATCACATAATCCGCCTGGAAAAATTTAAACTGTAGTTATATTTACATCTGCCTGTGAAACAAGTTAACATGTACCTAGGAAAAACACCTCGTTTTATGGAAAAACACATGTTACCTCACAGCATGCACCCTTGATTTGAAACTAACTTTTTCAAGGAAAATATTTAGCATTGGCATTTTATACCTACATCATATTCTCCCCCAAAACTAAATTTAAGAAGTATTGCTCTCAAGATACACCAAATTTAGAATGAGCTGTACCTGTGTATTTTGATACAATTATAAGCTATCCTCTCCATAGTATGTCTTTTCCCACATTCGAGAATAGAGTGAAAACCAAGAAAAACCACTGAAACCGCAGCTCATATTTTTCCTAAGTAGCATATACTTTAAAATAATTTCTTGTTGAGTTTAAAGTTTAAACCTGTACATTGCTTAATAAAACCCCAAACCTGTTACACCGCACAGTCAAGTCCCGGAATTTCTAAGTAGCCTTTAGTACGCGATCCATAAATTAGGGAACTCCCTCCCAGAAAAGCTGTCACGGGGGAAATTTACATTTCCTCAAAGGGAAAGCGAGCGCTCACTCTCACCAGGCACTAGGAAAAGGGAAGAGGCGCATTTAGCCAACGAAACTAAAAGTTATTTCTTCAAAATTCTCAGAGCGTCTTAAAAGCCCTAACGTTCAGCTTCTGCCCGGCCCGCTCCCTGCCACATCCCGCCCGTGTGGCCCTGAGCCGCCGACTGGGGCTGAACCGGGACGCTGTAGGCGAAGGAGCGCAAAGGGCAGAAGAACCCCCCGAAACCCCTCCAGAAACCGCGGGAAGGGAAGGGCAAGGCAGGCGAGCCCCGCCGGGCACAGCCGCCAGCCCGGGGCAGCAGTCAGGTAGGGTAGCACCGCTCGCTCCCGCTCTCGCTCGCGCTCCCGCTCTCGCTCGCGCTCCCTCACCGCTCTCCGCGCGCTCCCGCCGCCGCCGCCGGACTGCGCGGTCACGTGACCCGCGGGAGGGC
>VZTB01013635.1:326668-353203 GCA_013397245.1 Thryothorus ludovicianus | reverse complement strand
TTGTCCTTGATTCTGTAGCTGGGAAGGGATTGTTTTGTCTAACCACCCCGTGAAGAGAACTTACTAACACTTAATATGAAGTTTCAGAGTTATATACCAGGCAGCAGAGAATCTGAAAAATACAAAAGCTAAAACTCAAGGCAGCAACAGAAAAGCCAGAATCCCTGCATGTACTCAGCCATAGTTTCTTCTCTTGATTAGAAGTCCAAGTCTGGTGATGGGGCTTCATTAGCTTAATTGCAACAGATAAGGCAGAAAAGTTCCAGCCTGTTGTGGGAGGGTACAACATCCAGAGTTCCCATGGCACTTCCTCCGTTTATTCATATGTGGGAGTTGGGTATGTACCAAAATTCCAAGCTTTAATGAAATAACCAGAATAACAGACTGCTTTCAGCTGCACTAATTTGTAAGAATTGCCACTAATCACATACTTGTGACAATAAGAAAAACTAGAGAAGCCCTGGTGGTTAAAACATAATAGGTGTATCCTGCCACAGTGCTTTCTCTTCCACCTCATTCTACTTCATCCTTAGAGCAGCTAAAGGCTTTCATTCTGTCCAGATTGCAGTTTATCCATGTTCATCCCTAGGCTATGTATCCATAAGACTCCTGATTTTTTTCGTTGTTTGCAATTGATCAAGACCATGCTTAGGTACGTGCTAAAGACTGGTGAGGTTATTGGCAGATTGTGAACACACATGCATGCTTCCCTGAAAATCACACAGTGGGTTTCTAATAAGGTTCACAGCTGTAAAAACAGCTGCTTAAACATGAATGGAGATTCAGGTGCATAGTGTTTGCGTTTTGGGTAGTGATACCTGATATATGGATAACTTTGTAGACATTGCTCCCTAGTGGAAGTAGTGACATGGAATGTGTTTCACATTTGTGCTGTGTCTGATCAAGGGATGAAGATCCTGCTGTTACCACAGAAACATAAATAAACCATTGGGGTAATGTGTTTTAAGGGATCTTACCTCATACATATTTTGTGATTTATACTCTTGCACTAGAATAGAGATCTGTAGCTACTGAATTTAAGATCTTAAATCAAGAATTGGACAGTGCTGAAGTCTCCCTTTTTTTCTCCCCCATCATACTTCTATTATGGAACAGCAAGAATATTCATTGTGCTTTTACAGTTGAGGAGATTCCAGTCCTGGTGTGTCAAAACACAAAAGCACCATAGAATATTTTAGGACAAGACATGAATCCCACATTAACTTTTTCTTAGGCACTACTGTTTTCTAACTTTCAGTGTTAACATCCATTTCTTAAGTCTTTTCAGACAAACAGTGCTATTGACATTGGTTGTTTACACAGTCTTGTTAATGCACAACATTTTGAAAGAAATGTTGGTTTTCTGTTCCTTTTGTGAACTTGCGTTAGTTGTGGAAATACTCGTGATTTATTCTGCAGTGTTTCAATTCTATTCAATACATTCTTTTACCAGAATGCTGCAAGAAGATCCTGTTTTGTTTCAGCTCTATAAAGACCTTGTTGTGAGCCAAGTAATCAGTGCTGAAGAATTCTGGGCCAACCGTTTAAGCCTGAATGCTGGGGATAACTCTGCAGCACCTAACAAGCAGGATGTGGGCATCTCTGCAGCATTCCTGGTAGGTTGAACCTTAAACTTGTAGGATTTTAGAGCAAACAAATTGGAGAAAGTGAGAGTTCTACTCATGCATTTTATTCCTGTATATATCAATGTTGTACTTTCCTGGTTTTTCAACATCTCTCCGCTACTCCAAGTGTAAAGAAGGAAAAAATGTTTCCTGCTAGTATGCAGCCTCAAAATTGTGTCAGTTTTAGATGCCAAATTTGAACTTTAAATTGCCAATAGGCAGATGATATTTGTACTGCTGATCTGCCTTCTGTAAAATGGGAGTGATGTGAGCATGTGGTCCCTAGATGAAAGTGTATGAGCTCAGTAAATTAAAGAGAATATATGTGGCAGCACTGACATACATAAATGAACCTTTCCATGTAAGTGTTTTATTCCCTCCCCGATTTTTTAAACCAGTACATGCTTTCAGCTACTTGAAGAACAACTTGTGTATTTGGAAGGTCATTTTCTTTCTTTTTCTCTACCTTTCAGTTGTGTCACCCATTTGTAGAAACTGTGTTTCAGTAAATTCAGTGCAGTCTAAAAGTAATCTAGGTACAGCTTCAGATTCCTCACAGAGACATGTTTCTGCTTCTTCAACAAAATTCACAAATAGGACTCCTTAGATGGAATCCCACTTCCACCTTTGTAATGACTGTGCACACAGTGGGTTTGGGTGGGAAAGAGGAGGTAGGAATTGTTTTAAATTAGCTGCTGTACAACCACTTGAGGTTTCCCCCCCTTGGAAATACCTGAATCAGTTGCCAAAAATGTTTGATTTCTCTGATTTCCTGTCTCCCATTATTCTTACACCTTAATGTTAAAAAAAGAAACCACAAGGAAAAGTAAACCCACCAAACCTTAAAACTGAAGCGTCCTTAAACTAACTGGTTATGTTTGTGTTCTCTGTATTTGTGAAGAGGAAATCTTAAGATATTTGTGTGTCCCAATTCAAGTTAAATCTGACTGGCTCTGCTCAGAACGAGTATTAGCCTAGGGAGAAGATAGTAGAAAAGCTATACAGGAAAAGGAGGAAAAGGCAGCAGGCTGTGCAATCGTGTACTTTTCCTGTTTATGAGAACTGGACAGAGCACTGGCCTCCTCCAGAGCTTCCTAAAGAGATCACTGAGATCTAAGGTCAAAGTTCTGACTAAGGCTAACCCTTAAGCTTTAAATTCAGTTATACGAAGATGTTTTTAGTGTATAAGGGAATAAGGTGTAAGAGCCATAAATCCTTTTTTGTCACTTCTTTATAGCCACTGATTATTCACCAGCTGAATTGTTGAGTGAACAGGAAAACATGAGCCATATACATTATGCTTATTTTTACTTTGACACAAGGATAAGCATAAATTAATTAAGCACACATTGTTTTGACCGGCAGAGAGCTCTTTGCTCTCTAAAGCCTGCAGTCTGCTTGTTAAATCATCCCTGAAGTGGCAAGTATAATAAAGCAATTCACATTTGCTCATTCATTCCTCATTCTAAAATACCTATGTATGATCAAATACGCTATGGATTACTGGAGGAAGGAGATTATTTTACCTGCAGCAGTCCTTGCTTGCAAGATGCCAGTTCTTTTCCTTCTCCAGTTAGAGAAAGCACCCAGACATGGCTGTTTTTTCCCTGCTTTTCCTCAGGCTGATGTACGGCCTCAGACAGACGGCTGCAACGGGCTGAGGTACAACTTGACTTCGGATATTATTGAATCCATATTTCGGACATACCCTGCAGGTAAGAGCAGTGGTTTACATAGCAAACACATCCATTTCAGACTGGGCTTTTTACTGTCTTACTGTGGAAAGGCTAAAACATTATTCTGAGCCTGGAAGTGTAAGGGACCATATCTTCCAGCCTTCTGGATAATTTTCCCTGCCTCATTAGAGGGATGGGAAGAAGCATATTCATACATTTCATAAAAGTATAAAATACACCTCTGAAATAAAAACTTGATTTTATTAAATGAAAACATTTAAACTTGTGTTGACTTGGTTTTTTTTAATTGTAGTAAATATTTGATTCCCATGATACTCTCCTACTCAGTGTTCCAATTAATTGTTGTTTTTCATGAAATCACCTCTGGGAGGAAAAGAACTTGATTTCCATCACTTCCTGTGCACTGTAATGAACATTGACACTGATTCATTTTGACCCCTAGTGTGGGGGCAATTGAAGAGTGTTCAAGCCACTGTTACATGCACTTTTCAAAGCATTACATAAATGATACTTGCTTGCTCTTGCTTAACTACAACAAAAGCAAGGAAGCCATCAAGGAAATGGTGACATAAAATACCATGTTAAGATTTGTGGAACAGTTTGTAATTGTTCTGGGTTTTGTTCACAGTAAAAATGAAATATGCAGAGAATGTTCCACATAACATGACTGAGAGGGAATTCTGGACACGATTTTTTCAGTCTCATTATTTTCATCGGGACAGGCTCAATACAGGCTCAAAAGACCTCTTTGCAGAATGTGCCAAACTGGATGAAAAAGGTAAGCTGGTTGTCTCTGAAAGCTACAGGTGGGCATGGAAAGTTAGCTACAGCTTTGACATTCTGAGCATGTTTCATAGCGAGAGCATTTCTCAGAACAAATTAGCCTTTGGAAAGTGGAAGCACTAGAAGTAAGCTTTACTACAAATTCCATAATATGCCATTGTGGTAGATGGATTATGTACCATCAGCTACTATGGAATAATTGTGTACACAACAGGTTTTGTTCAGTGGTACGTGCACAATTTACAACAGGTATAGCTTTTGTTATAGATGGGGTTTTAGTAGATGAGATTCCTGTTATTTTTCTGTCAGTCTTTTTAATCTGAAAATCTAAAATACTATCTGACTGAAGTATTTTATGAATTTTTGAGATAAGTTTGTGATGATACAGAAATGTAGGAAGTTGGGATCACTTACCACCATTCCATAATACGTATTTTGGGTAATGAAAGCCTTCTATTAGGAATGCAAAACCCTTCACAAGGCAAAGCTATCACCAGATATAAACTGTCATGCTACCCAGGCAGGGCAGCAGAAGAGTGCCAAAATTAGAAGAAATACAATTCTGGATTCCCAGTTCCCACTACTATAACTGTATCTCAATTTATTTTTTTTTTAAATCAGTGTTCAGTGATATGTAGAAGTTGGTGAAAACTGGGCTAATTAGTATAAAGATGTTTTGGAGCAACTTCCCACATTTATTGCTTATTTTAAATGTAACTTTAAAAATTAGAGTTTAAAGTCTCAGTCTCACTGTTATTTGGGCCTGTGCAGAACCTTTGTCTCCTTTTAAAGATTAAATATAACTTAATGATCCCATAGTTACTCTATTTGTTTAAATGCAGTTTTTCATGATTTTTTAAATTTGTTTCAAACAGGGTTAAAAGCAATGGTGTCTCAAGGAGTGAAGAACCCCCTGATAGATTTAACAGCTTTGGAAGATAGAACATTAGATGAAGTAAGTACTTGGGGAAATAAAACAGAAAAACAAAAAATTCAGAAGAAAACCGTACCCCTTCCTTAGTTACATTTAAGTAGATCCTTCTCTTAAAACCACTACAAATGCTAATTCTAAAACAAATCCCTCACCAGGCATAGTTTCAGTGGTTGGGTACTCAACATTCCTACTGTTGTGTGTTTGTGGGGAAATGGAGACTCTGCTCATGGACCTGTGTGCTCACATCTACCTAGGTGTGCAGGCTGTAAATGCAGGACCTAAGGAGTTACTGTTTCATTTAGCTTTTTTGTCTAAAGTAAACTCTTAGGGTTTTTCCTACCTTTTAGACTCTGTGACAGTGTACAGAAGAGTAGCACAAAAAATCTTTAATTTGTTCTTTGAACATTGCTACTTGTTTCAGCCTAACTGAAGGACACTTTATACAGTGTTCTTTGTTTAGCTTCAGATACCTTTTTTTGCTAAAATTATTACTAACTTGAACTATTACCTGCCTCCAAAAACAAGTTAAAACCATTCCTATCAATGGTGTACCATTGTGTGAAGTAACTTAGAGATGTGCTTTTCTGCAGCTGATTTAACTGAAACTCTTCAGCTATACTTAATAATGAAGCTGCATTTCTAAGTTTTTTGGTGATCTGTTTTTGGATTTTCTTTTTTTCATTTTCTTTTTGTAGGAGTTGTCCAAAGCTAGCAGTCTGAAACTGGACCATGAGTTTAGGATAGATGTGTTTGAAGTGGTCTGCACACCCCTGATTTGCTTTTGAGGCTGGTTAACAGCGAGCATGAAACTGCCTATGGGGTAAAATGCCATCTGGCAAGTGGGGAACTCTGCCAGCATTTTAAGGCTTGAAGTTTTTTGTATTTTCTAGTGGTATCACATCCTCCTGACAGGTATATTTTTGCCTGTGGGCTGCTGGTGTCCCACAGATGTTAAAAAGCAGTCAGTAAAACAGTTGCTGTCCTTTCCTCTCCATCAATGCCTGTTTTTCACAGGTGCTCCTTAATTTTTATTAAACTAGTTCTGTTTTTACTTATATCATGGTCTTATAAAATTACCTGTATGAGAGTTGTTACCTTCTCTCTGACACCTCTAAATTGCAAAGTGTTAGCAGAATAAAAGAGTCACTGGAGATTCAAAGTACATAAGAAGATGGTGCAAAGGTGGGAAAGTGATGCTCTGGATGATGAAGCAGAGGAGGTGGCTTCCTGACTCAAGGGAAAACAGAATCAATGTTGTTTCCTTTGTAGGGCTATGGTGTTGCTTCTGTGCCCTCTACATCAAATGCCTCAAAGTCTGCTAGAGAAAGCAGCAATGCTGCCATCATCAAACGCTTTAACCATCATAGTGCCATGGTCCTTGCAGCTGGCCTCAGGAAACAGTAAGTTTCAGCGTTGTGTAAAAGATTTTTTGAGTAAATTTTAAGGAACTTCCAAAGTAAAAGCACATCTTCAGTTCTTCATACAACTTTTTCTTTTAATTTTTTATGAATGCATTATTTTGCTCTAGAAATGAAAATACCTTTAGGTTTCATTTTACTTTATAGAAGTTTTTCAGAGCTGTTTGAAATTACAACTGCTCTTTTTTACCTGAGTTACGATATAAAGCAGATTAAAAAAGGAAAGAATGTGTTTGCCTTAGATGCCTAGCCCTGGTGAAAGCTGCAGAAGTAGTGTTCTGTGTGCAGGTGAGGTCTGGTGCAGGGAGCTCCTATTTCCTGCTTTCCAGGAGCAGGTCTGCTGGGGCTTCCTACAGTGTGACATAGGTGGATCAGATTAAATCCTCAGGTGCAGTACCCTGCCCCTGACCAAAAACATGTCAGGTCATCTGCTCTACAACTGCCTTATGGACAATCAGCAAGGATTACTGCCCTCCCCAAACCCTACAGACCTTAACTGTGAGAGATCTTGCTTAGCTGGGCTCCCTCACATTGTTCTTCTGTTTTGCACAAATGGAACACTGCACCTTAAGCAATCTCTTCTGGGCAAAGAGTGTTCCGTTTCTCAGTTCAGAAAGGGCCAACAGGATAGGTCTCCTGGAACAGCTGTACTGCAGGGCTCCCCAGAGCTCTGCTAATACCTGGTTGCATAACTGTGTATACAAAGTGTTTCTAATTTAGCCATGATTTTGCTGTGTCCCACATGCACTGTTGCCATTTCTGAAGGGAGGGACCAGCACCTTCCCCTGCTGTTGAATTTCCTCCATGACAAATAGGGTTAATGTGAGGAGTTGGTTCCTTCAGTCTACATTAACTGCTAGAAATTAAGACATAAGGGGAAAAAAGTATGTGACCATGCATATAAAGTTTTTGAAACAGATGTATTTACTTTGTCTCTAGCTTGTATCTTAAGTTTCCTGTGAGGTGAATTCTTCTTAATGTTGTTTCTCTATTTTAAGAGAAGCACAAAATGACCATTACAGTGAGACCAGCAGTACGGATGGGAACTCCAGGGATTCAGATTTCTTTCAGCCACCACTGAAAAAGGTATAAAGTTAGCTGATGTGATTCTGACTGAATGGAACTGGAAGCTCTGTCTCTCAAAAAATTGCTGAAAGTTCCTTACTTGTTTTATAACATATCTGAAGTGAAACTTTTTTAGCCTTGTTTAGAAGTATGTAGAGTAACAACCTGACAGCCTGTAAGAAGCCTTGTTACCTGTTAGTAAATACAAATAAGTTACACACTAAAGTATTGTGCTGTCTCTTCAGTAGTGCCCAATGAAAGTAAAAAATTCTAAGATGCTTCAGATTGGACTCAGAAATCTTGTTCTTTCCATTTGCTGCAGTTCTGTTTTCAGCCCCCTTTCTTTTGTTTTTCTTTCAAATGCCTGAAAACTTCTAGAGAACATCCATCAGAAAAGGATATTGGTGTTCAAGCACCAATATTAACCTGTCATGTGTGTTGTTTGCAGAGGGGATGATGAAACTGGCACATGAAGCCTTCATCTTAGTCAGAAGCTGAAGTGAGGTTGAACTGAGAGTGTAGTGACACCTGGTACAATGAAATACAGGGCAACAGTCTGGTCTAGATTAACCAGAGCAGCTCACAAAGTGGAAGAGAGTACTGTAATTGCTATGAAACTGAATTGAATACTCTTCCTGGAGTTGACAGCCTAAACAGAAAATGTCAGAGAGACTCAAAACTTAGCTGTATTTTGAGGAAACCTGGTAGACTACATGTGTTGTTAAATGTTGGGGTAGTCTTTGACTTTCCTCAAAAGTTGCAAGTTTTACTGAGCAGAAAATGATAAAGAAAAACTGAAGAAATGTGATGAAAATGGGAGTGAAAGAGTAGCAGGAGAATAAGAGACTTCAAAAATAGTTTCCCAGTTGTACAAAGTGTGGTATCACTGTGCTGTTACCTCTCACTGCTAATACTCCACAGCTCTGCTGTCACCAGGTAGCTTGGGGTAATTACTGTGGTTTTAGTCTTAAGACTCCTATACGCCAGCTGTTAAATCATTAGTATTTCTGCTAATCTGGAGTTAGATGGACATAAACAGAGAGCAGGAATGATTGTCTATGTATACTTTTTGGAAGTGGCAGGGACTGTCTAATTTTAGCCAGAATCTGGAGAAAAAGCAATGGTGCCAAGAGTTCCAAATGGCCCATCCTTAACAACACTGGGCATCACTCCATCTGGAGAGTGGGCATGAGTCATTCCATACCTGGGGCTCCTTTAAGGTTTTAGTAACCCTTCAGCTCAAACTTGGTGCACCAGAAGAAAGCACTGGATGTGAGGACTTGTGCCTTCATTAGTAACATGTATCATTATTTGACTCATTTTAGGTAAAACTGCAGGAGGCCATTGAATATGAAGATTTATCAAAGAATAATAGCATTAAAACTATTGCACTAAACTTAAAGAAGTCTGATAGGTAAGTTAAAATAATGCAAAGCTATTTCAGCAGAGCCAGTTTATCAGGGGTTTCATCACAGCCCACACAGGACCAGCTGATTTTGTCCCTACTGTGCCACACTCAGGTGTATTACAGCTAAGTTTGGAAACCTAATATGAGCTTTTGTATAAACCACTTTCCCTCTTAAGTTTGTAGTTTTATTTCTCAGAGTAGTTGGAGTAAGAAAGGACATCTGGAGATCATCTAGTCCAATGCCCCTGCCAAATTCCATCTTATTTTTCAAAGGGTTGAGTCTCTGTAAGCCAGCCTGAATGACCTTGATGTGTAATGTCTGTGAAAGCCTAACAGACCTCTGTTCACAGTTCAGCATGTCATTGCAGTTTTCAGTAGAAAAATGTTCTACATATGAAAATATATGGAATTCCAAGAAAAATCTACTTTCAGGCAAAAAAAAAATACATTGTGATAGTTTGGACTATCTAGGATTTTTCTAGTAGTAGTCTTATTGTTTTGTAGAGTTTTGAGTTTGAGAACCATAGATGTAACATCAGAAAACGTGTGATACTACCAGAAAAAGAACAGTTCCACATGTGCACCTAACTTCATTTAGTTTAGTTTCAGTTGAAAGTGATGTGAATGCTCCATTCTAATGATATTTCCAGAATTTGGTGGCAGGAGTAGCTTCATTGGCAAAATGATGATCACAGATTCAGCAATAGAAGCTGTTATTTGCTGCCATACCACCCCTAACCCAACCTCTTCCCGTGTGGCAGTATATTGTACTTTATCAGTAAATAGTGCCAACAATTGCAAAACATCTAAAATTGAAAACATTAGAAGAACTGTCCAGGAGTTTGCTCTCTGGCTTTACCAACACTTACTAATAACACTTCTCCCTTTTCTCACCTCATAGGTATTACCATGGTCCAACTCCAATTCAATCACAGCAATATGCAACCAGTCAGGATATAATTAATTCATTTCATAGTATTAGACAAGAAATGGAAGCATATGTACCCAAACTAACTCAGGTATGGAAGTACATTTAAAAAATGCCCCTCTTGATCTTAAGTTTAGCATATTGCTTTCTATGAAGTTTTGTGTCTCATGTCTACTAAAGTTTCAATTTTTACGGTAAACTTAAATTATCTCCAATTTCTGTTAACTGATTTATTTTACAGGTTTAGGTGATACCTTTTGAGCTGTTATTTTTAAATCTACACAATAGGAAGCTGATGCTCAGTTACATTCTTCTGTTCCTGCATTCTTTTGAGGAAATGCTAAAGGTATAAGGCAGTAAAGCAGGACAGTCATGCACAGGCCAGTGTATTGATCCCACCCTGAGAAGTTCAGGAGGTTACAGTGAGAAGGTTTTTAACTGAACTGATCTTTTGCTCCTAAAAGCAGTTGGGCTGTCAGCCTGCTGGGGGCTGCACAGAAGCTCTGTGCTGGCACCTGGAGGGCAGCAGAGCCCTGTGGCCCATCTCCCCAGCCAGCATCTGAACTCACCTAGCTTGGCCCTAACTAAAGCAGCCACAATGCTGCTACACTTCTGCAAAGTAATGCTCTGTCTTATTTCAGAGTAAGTGCACTGCCAGTTCAAGGTCTAGCCAGGCTATAATTAATTGGAGAGTTTGCACTGCAAATGAGCTATAGCACATAATTCTGGAGAAGAGCAGACCTGAACTTCCACGTATGTGTTCAACTATTCTTATTTTAAAAAGAATTTATTAGAAAAAGTAACCTGAAGTACTAGTTCCCTTTCTCTCCAGGTTCTTTCAAGTGGTGATGCTGCCAGCACTATTGCAGTCCTGTCACCTGGAGGAGCACTTATGCAGGGTGGAACACAGCAAGCCATAAACCGTAAGGATTTGAGATGTCTAATGCTTTAATCATATCCTGTTGCATTGCACAGCACAAGCTGGCTTCCTGTTTCATCTCTCCCTTAGAATATGTTACAGTAATAAAGGAAAGTATGGAAACAGTAGCTGGAGTAGTACTGGGTTACAGCAACAAAAGAAAAGCAACAACCCAGCCACGCCACGGGGGTGGTAATGGCTACACCGGTGCTGAGGCAAGTGAATGAGAGAACATTTTACACAGAAAGTAATGAAGGAAACACCTGATTGATACCAAATTGTCTTACAGATACAGGGCTTTACTTGTTCAGCATTTCTGATTTTTTTTCCCTAGATTGTAGAATACAACATACTTTGTGAAAACTCTTAGGGAAGCAAAGCCTAGATAATTGTCTGAAACTTAAGTTTTTTGCAGCCTGCATTTAAGATTTAAGATTTTTCACAGCTTGCTCTGAAAAAAAAGGGAACTTCCTTGTACACTTCAAGAGCAAATCAGACAGCCTCTCCTCCTCACACCTCCCTTCAACCAGCCCTTTCCCTCTTGTCACACTGCTGCCAGTTTTGAGTTCATGTCTCTTTAGTCTCACAGCAGATGAATCCCTGTTCTCAGGATTTATTACAGTTTTCCAGTTTATCTTGTGTTACTTGGTCTGAAAAGTAGCAGAAAGTAATTCAGACAGCTGAAAAAGCAAGTATGAGTTGTTTATGGTACTGAAAGAAAAGGAATCAGCAAGCAGCAGTGAAGCTTTCTTACCCTTCCTGGGTGCTAAGCTTCACTTCTTTGAGCCTGACCACCACTTCTGTCTTTTAACAGCCTCATCCTGAAATTTGATATTCACTTTGCTCATCCTCTGTGACTACTTGTACTTTTTGTTTGGTTTTTTACAGTTGTGGCTCTTTCCTTGAACCCTACCACTCTTTCTTCTTTAAGAGTGTCTGGGACACAGTTCTTTTTTCCTGTCTGGATTTTTCATCTGTAACCATATTTTCACGCTGTAACCATATTGTCAACATAAGATAGAGGGAAAAACTTGAATTACCCACCACAGAGTTCTTAGCACTGTGCTGTGAGGACAACACAGTGCTGGTGCCAGCAGCTGTTAGAACAATACAAATATACTGCTTCTAATCCTGGATTAGGTTTGGTGTCCATTCTTTGCCTGGCATGGATCTCCCTAAATAATACAGAAGCTTCCAAGTATAGAGCCATAAATAGCAGCTGACCTGATCTAACAGCTGCTGATAGTCTTGGTCTAATTGCTGCTGAGGTGTGAGGCACCTCAGTGTTCCCTCCCAGCCAGTCTTTCTGTGGCTGTAGTGGAAGTGTTCATTGATGAGCTCCTTCGTTAGCCTTAGTTCTCATTATTCACATGGTCATTTGAGTGATGTGAAAAATTCCTTTTTCCTGTTGCAGAGATGGTGCCAAATGACATTCAGTCTGAACTAAAACACTTGTATGTGGCAGTAGGGGAACTGCTACGACACTTCTGGTCCTGCTTCCCTGTTAATACGCCATTCCTAGAAGAAAAGGTAAGGCAGAGCTTCCTCCTGTGGCCCTGGCTATGGTGTGGTTTAGAATGACCATGGTTTGGAATGGCTGTCATTACTGAAGCACAGAACTAATACACATGCCTCAAATCAGTTACATTATTTACTCATCCCTAGCACTGAAGGTCACAAAATAATATGAAACCTTATTTTTGTCAGCAGTTCTGCTGGTACTATTAATTAATATTAATTAAAATCATCTTTGTCCCTACCTCCCTGTTAGCTCCCTTTTGAGCAGTAGCTGTTAGCCAGTTTCAAACAGAATAGGCAGGGTTCTCATTCCAGTTCAAAACAAAAACTAAAGCCTCCCTTTCCCCAGCTCCAAGAAATAACTCTGCAGTGACAGTACGAGTTTTCCTTACTCTTCTATCCATTGCAAAAATCACTGTCACACCTTCACACTGCTTTTGAGAATTAAGTTGCCTTCAAGGACAGATCTATGACCTGGTCTTTTATAACTATTTTTCTGTTGCTTTTGACCTCACATGGATAACAAAGAGAAAAATTTGTATTCTTATGCATTTGCATGTCTGCTGCAAAATGTGGCCTGAAAATCCAGTCTTTGCTTGAAGCAAAAAAACATTTTGTGAATATTTTCTATCTATTTACAGTGTTTATTAAGGAAGTAATAAGAGGGGCACATTAGTCATACTGCACTTATCTCAAAAATAACTACAGAGAAGTGTCAGAGACTGATATTTGAATAACTTTCCTTCCTCAAACTACACAAACGAAGTAGCCCTCAGAATTAGTTATAAGGTGATTTGTTGGAGAACAGTTTGTTAAAGGAAATGAAACTTCTGTCTTACTATAATTCTTCAATATTGTAATACTGCTTTCTGTCTCTCTCAGGTTGTGAAAATGAGGAGCAACTTGGAAAGATTTCAGGTTACAAAGCTCTGTCCATTCCAAGAAAAAATTCGGAGACAATATCTAAGCACAAATGTAAGGGGAAAGTACTGTTTAATTATGGGGGTGCATATTAATAATTGCAGTCTTAGCTATGAGAGGATGATAGCTTTGTTACTTCTAATCCTAGAGCATTTTAATGTCTTTGTTGACCAGGGAATGGGCAGAGGGAAATTGGGTGCACAGTTAAGCAGTCATCTCTCCCTGTCCAATTGGCTGAGTGATGCCAGCAACTGACAAGAACTGTAACTTGAAATTACCCCAGTGATAGAAGGGAAAGGGGAAGTCACGTTTCATTTTTCACTTCCACCATGAAGTAGAACTTGAGCAACTTCAGAACTCTCCCCCCATGTCAGATTTGAAGTGGTCACAGACTAAACAACAGATCAGACAGCATAATGAGGTGTCACTCCTGACCTTTCAGCTCAGCAGCTCTCTGCACTGCTCCCTCAATGGATACTTTGCAACAGGGTCCTTTCTTTTATTTTAGCAAGATTACTTGTAGTGAATAAAAACAAAAATGCACCTGAAAGGTAGGGGATCTGCTTTCCAGCAGCTGGGACAATGTTTTCTCCCTTTTCCTGTTTCAGTTGATAAGTCATATAGAAGAGATGCTGCAGACAGCCTACAACAAGTTCCACACGTGGCAGTCCCGGCGCATGCTGAAGAAGACGTGAGGGCACATCCTGTACAGGTCTGAGAGCAAAGCCTGCAATAGGGTAGGACTACAGCCTAGGTATGTGCAGATCTTAGAGTTGTTGCAGGAAGACCTGCAAGCTGTGGACTTCTGGAAATGATGCTAACTGAACTTGCACATTTTTGAAAAAGAACTGAGATTAAACTTGAAAACTGAGGAGAAAAACAAGGAAGAACCAAAACGGAAGAGCTGAGGCGCAAATATATTTAAAAGACACTGTTTACTGCAGTTACTCAGGAACTGCCTTTGATTTGCATAAAGAGCTGCTTTCAGAAATAAAAAATTTAAAGAGGGTGTATTAATAAAATTTGTTTTTCTGTCTATTTTTTTTTAAGTGTATGGCACAGGGTAGATCTCAAAAGTTTTTCTTCACTGGATTCTGACATTTTCTTGAATTCTGTTTGTACTTTCTCCAACAGTTTAACAATGATGTTTTAAAACATAGCTGAGACTGTTTTTGCTTCAAACATCTGGGAGAGTGTAGCTGTCAGAAGACAAGCTCCTGCCATATGTTTCCCCACCAATTGGAAGCAAGAGACATTGCACTGAAAGCTGTTCATGGTCTGGGGTCCCTAAAGGTACACAGGGGCAAACTTTTGCCTGAAGTCTTCGATTTTTATGCAAAAATTTTTCAGCCATCAGTTTTGCATGTTTCCTTTTGAGTGCAAGTGTGTGCTACTGCAATCTTTTTTTTTTTTTTTATGGTGGCATTTGTTCTGAGGAGAGAATGCATTTTTAAATATGAAGTTAAATAAAGTTTCTTACAAAAAAAAGTCATTTATTTTCAATTCTTAGGCATTTTTATTTCTTCTCCTAAATCTGTTTTCCTGCACCCTTCCCTTTTGACTATTATACTGTTTTTGGCGAATTGATAATCATTGCAAAGAGAAAAATGTGTTATTTACACAGTGTCCATAGGTATTGGGAATCTGTGCCATACTTTGTTCTAAATAGAATCAGTTCACAGTTCCAGACCAACTTGTCTTGTATTGAATGTGATTTAAATGCAACATAACCCCCTTTTCTAGAATATATGCAGTTTAATGACAACGTTGTATTTTTTTGTCACTTTGGACAAAAGCCCAGTATGGGCTACTGAATTTTTTACTTCAGATTAAATGTGACTGTTAAAGATGTATCTACTACAAAGACAAATCAGACTGACAAAATGTATTCAAAGCAAGCACAGCAGTGTTCAGTACAGCAGATGAAATTCCCCAAACCTGCATGATGGCTTAATACTACATTTTGGTATGATGCTAAAACATGGTAGTATGATGCTGGGTGGACAATTTCTGAAAATTCCTATGGCAGAAAAGATGTGTTGTTTTTGCCAAGTGGGTGCTTGTTCTGTGCTGCTGCTCTGTTTATGCAAGAGGGGTTTTTCCTTTGCCTGGTGCGTGGAAGCCAGCGGCTTCTTTTGACCCTTTTCTTTCAGATTTTTGTATTATGCTACGATATTTTGGTAAAAGCTGAGTTTCAGTTAAGCATCACTGTCTGCACCAAAGTCCTGTTCAGAAATGTGTGCATACTGTTCAGCCTTGTTCCCTGTCTGCTGCTGCAGGTCCATGCATGATCCCTGCTCTGCGCCGTCCGTGTGGTTCTGCTGCGGGAAATGACTGGGCTCAGCCAGAGATGCCCACTGGTCTTGACAGGGTGAAAATGTCACTGGGAATAAACAGACGTACTACAGCATTTGGGGGGTGAGGTGCACACCTTGTCAAGAGTTCTCTCCTGTGAGAACTAAACTGTTTCTCTAAAATTTAGGCTTAGGGCGTGGCTTCATGAAGCCAAATCCCCTTGTAAGTGCAGGCAGCTCACAGGAAAAAAAAAGGGTAGTTTTGTTCTCCCCCAATCCAAAGCATTTGGTCTAACAATTCTGGGGCCAAATTCCAACTGTTCCTTGAAAACTAACACACCTTTCATCATATCAGAGGGCTAGAGTCAAGGAAACAGGTCTGATTTACATTCTAACTGTGCCTGAAGCTATGAACAATGCATTTAAGATTTAGACTGCACTGAGACTTCATTTTAAAAAATCCTAGGAGAGTTTTGAATATGGAAGGAATTCACCTTTAATTGGAATGTATTTAATGTTCCTGGAATGACTGGGCAAAATAGTTGACATGGTGAAAAGTGTCAGTGCATCACAAGAACATTTTACAGCTCCAAGGACTGATGTTCATAACCATTTTGGGGATGGTACTGCAATAGCTTTAAGTTATTATAATGATATCAGGCTATCAAAATGTACCTTAATGACCAGAACTAGGGGGAGGACTCTGATACTAAATTCAACAGTTTTGCCTAGGGACTGTACAGGCAAGGCTGCTATGCACTTCATATTGCTTTTTCAGGTATTGTGGCAATAAGGCACAGGCCCCTCCTCAAGTAAAGGGAGGTAAACTAAATATTCTTTCTACATTGTGTTGCCCTTTTCTGTAGCATGGTCCAAAACACAGATTCATTCCTTAAGTTTTGAAACTGAATCATCATGCATTATATTACTATTGGAATCTTTATACTGACTTGTATTTTTAATGAGAATTCATAAAACTTGTATCATTGGCATTGATCTAAGATTTGTAGAATAAACCCTACTGAATTCTGAAGTGAAGTCTTCTCTAATGCTTAGGCTGTGTTTTCTGATTGAATTAAATCCCTAACAGTCTCTGTTGAGGTCTAAATTGAGAGAACTGTGTGTAACTCACTTAGCTGTCCCTCGGTGCTGACAGGTCAGCAGCAAAAGGATTACAATGTAATTATTGTCAAATTGTTTCATTTTCAGGACTTGAAAACTTCCACTGCTGCACAGGGAATCTACACCATTACTAGCGCTACTGTCCCTCTGTTCCCCATCGTACAAAAGCCACTTTAAGTCTCCAGGGGTTAGTGCTCTGCTTGTTGCAGGTATTGATGCAGCAGCTGTTGGTTTAGGAGAGCTGCACAGGAGCTTTGTCAGTCACTCTAGCCCAAGGTTTGCCAGCAATGGAGAAGATAATGCAGGTACCAGCCCATGCATTTCAGCAGATGGAGATATTTAGATGCACCACAAAGAAGGCTGGGCTAATTCTCTCCCAAGAGCTCTCCCTGGTCAGGGGCAGGAGGTGACAGCTTTCCACTGCAGCCACCCTACAAGTATCTTCTTACATGCTCACAGGGTAGGTGTCAAGACTATCATCTGCAGAGTCCTGACATGGCAAAGATCTACAGATCTCACCAGGGCCTTGTTGTGCCTTCCCAGATGGATGAATTTCTCCACCACTCTCTGCTTAAGATGTTTTGTTTTTTTTTAGAGCTACAACTATTTTCCCTTACTTACGCTGTAAGTACATCCTTACAAGTTCCAGGAGGTGGTATCAGCTAGAAAGCTTTCCTTACCCTTGCCCAAACTCCTGTGGAAAAGCTGCTTTATCCAGAAAGTCACTTGTATAAGCAGAGAAGGTAACAAGAAAGCTTAAGACCCAGTTTTCCATTATCCATCTGTTTCTAAGATGTTTTGGAAGAGCCTGCCCAAGCATCCCTGTGCCTTTGGAGCCTTTTTATTGCAAGAGTTTTGGTGTGAGCTGTGGTATTCTGAATTTATTTATGTGTTCTCCCTTGCCCTGCAGCAAGAACTGGAGCTCGATCCAGATGGAACAAAGCAACTTTTTGAATAGCAATCAGACATCACTGGTGATCTAACACTGATCCTCAGTAAACCCAGTGACAGATGTGTTCCTACAGCAGAAGTTACCTAACCCAATCTCCCACATATTTTTCAGGATACTGCATTTCCTCTCAGTTCTCTGAGCACATCATCTCCCCAAAGATAGCCAAGCCCTGTCTGCTGACAGCAAGGGAGTTTGGTAACATCCTAGATGGAAAGTGCTCTGTGGGGGCTCTCTTGAGATGGAAGGGACCAGACCCAGAGGTGAAAAATGCAGCCAGCAAAGCTGACCTGGCTGAAGGAGCCAGAGGCACAGATGAGAGCCCAGCCACCCCCTGGGCACTCCTGTGCCCAGCCCTGGGCAGTGAGCACCCCTCAGCCCCTGGTACCCTCAGGGAGGGAGCTCTGTACACTGGCATCCCTCCCCACAGTCCACACCGTGCCAGTTCTCCTTTGTGCTGCTCTCCAGGCAGCTTTGGGCTCACAGCCAGGTGGCAGAGTGCCACCACAGTGATGGGAAAAGTCCCTTCAGGAATGCAGCCCAGGCTGGGGCTCCTCACTGACACTTGCCCAGCCACAAGCTCTCAGCTGTTGATTTTCCCCCCACAAACATTTCCATCCCCTCCAAAACCTGACAGCCCTCTGGTCTTCCTTTCCCCATAAAAATCCATGTACCTTTCATTGTGCAAAAGCCAAACTACTGCAGTGTCAGAATATCCCCAAGGAAAAAATGTCCTGGACTTAGACCCTGTTCTCCCTGCATGCTAAGATCCTATTGCTTTATTATCTCACTCACAGTGCTCACAAACTAGAAGTTAAATCTGAATCTGCTGAAGGCAGCTTCCCCCAATACCCATAAACCTGGACACAGTTTTGTTCTCTAGAGCATCACCTTCCATACAGCCCCACTCCATCCCATTCCATTCTAATCCACTCACAGGCACATCCTGAGAAGCCATCACTTTATCAGAATCCCCGCACCCAGCAGAAGCAGCCTCAAGCACTGCTGACATCCCCACTTCCCTACACCACCCTCCTGAAGCAAGCCCCTGCCCTGTGTGCTCACCCACAGGAATGCCCATCACCTCTTTGGCACAATGCTGTCTCCACCACACTTGGACAGCGTGGCCAAGCGCCTCAGCCTGGGAAGCCCAGATCCCGTCTGTGTAACCTCCCCAGGACCTGGCTGCCAGCACAATCCATGTGCACCCACGGCTGAGCACTTCATGCCCTGAGCCCTGTCTGCAGCATCTCAACAGGACCCCAGCGTCCAAGAGTTCCAGAGAAAAGAGGGAAGCGTTGGACCATACCCAAGCTAAAGCTTCTGTTAAAAAGATAAGACTCAAAAACTTTGGGAATTTGCCAGAGGTGACCAGACTTTCTGGGCCAGGGGCTGCCTCTCTCCAGGTACTGCACAGGGAGTGTTGGCCTCAGGTGGGACTCCCAGCCTGTTACAGGAACTGCAGCAGTGTCAGCAGTGCTGGCCTCCTCCCTGACCTCACCTGATGGGCTGATCCAGATAACACAGCACTGATAGGAACTTTATTTGACATACCACGTGTCCCATGATCAGAATTGACAACCCAAATGCAACAGCCCCATGACAGCCACTTCCCTGTAAGCACCCCCCCATTTCTACCTTTGCCCAACTGCAGATAACATGTTAAGGAAACAAATGCTGGGTCATAAAGCCACGTGGTCCCTAAGTGACAATCCCTGAGGCTGGGCACGGCTCCCCTTCACTTCCTGCCACGAGCTGATCACGAAGGGAACAGCAGCAGCAGCAGCGAGGGACTCGGAGCAGCGCTGGCATCAGCCTGGCAGGATCTGCCAGGTGTGATTCAGCAGGACAAAGATTGCTGGGCCACAGGCAGGCAGCAGATACCTCTGCTGGCCAGCACCAACCACCCTGCCCTGCAAAACCAGGCCACATGAAGCACATCGCTGTGCAAAATGCTTCACAGCAGCGTGGCACGGGGCCCTGGGGAGATGTCTCTGTACAGAGACGTTATGTCACCACAACCAGAATGTTTCCTTTTGCTCTGCAGAGCTCAGGAAATTGCACCCTCACCATCCTTCTGCCTTCCTCACCCTTCAGGCAAAGCTCCCAAACTGGCTTGTGCTGTTTTCCAGCAGCAGTGGAATGTTTCTTGGGGGGCCTCAGTCTTGGACAGGGATCCTGGGTGCTGCAGCAATGGAACAGCCTTTCTCCATGGCTTGCCACTCCCTTGAGCACAGCTCCCCACCTTGCCTTAACAAAAGCAAACACGTACAACAGTCCAAAGACAAACATGGGTTACATTTCGATTTTGTGATTACCATTCTCAGGTGATAACCCCTTCTTTCCACTGAGCAAGCACCAACACTCCACCATGGAAAACCAGAACCAGTGTCAGAGCTGTGATCCAGTCCTTCAGTGAGGTCCTATTCAGCTAAAGTATTCAGGATCTCTAACCAGGGATTCATGATGCATTTTTCCCCAGGGAGGCAGGAAATCCCTCCTCATCATACTCACTCCCAGGAAGCCCTTCATGCCGCTATTTCTAGACTTCATATCACACAACTGACAACCCTTTTAGTTCTAGAAAAAGGGATGATCCCAGATCTCAGCCAGGCCCAGGCATTCCCATCTGGGAAGCAGAGACTGCCAGCAGTTTCACTGGTGCCATCTCCCTCTCATGAGAGGAGACTGATGAGAGCAGCTTTGAACCTCATTCCCCAGCCATACCATGTCAGGCTGACTCTGTACCACACACCTTCATACCAAAGCACATGAGGGGGCACAAAACAAACCAACCCCCCAAAAACCAGTGCCCATTCCCTTACCAGCCCCAAATTCAGTGGTGCTAGCCACTGCCAGCCTCTGCTCAGGTAAGTTTCATGACAGACACCTCGGTAGGGACATCTCATTCTCGCTGTCAGGGAAATGGCTGCTTCGTACCACTCTGCTCTCCCCTCACCCTGCTCCTGCAGCAGCAACTGCTTCTTGTGGGGCTGGGATGGGAACAAGGCCTCAGGGATTCCCTGTAGGAACTATGGCACTGGAGAGGTGCCCTGGCAGCATGGCTGGCAGAGCCCGGCCTTGATCCCTATCCCCCCACCCCTGTTTAGTGTGGGCAGCCTGGTTGCTCTGAGGCCACAGAGGTGCTCTGAACCCCTCCCTGCGAGCTCCCTGTCATGCCCAAGCTGGATGAGAGCTGGGACAAAGCACTGCCAATCTCCAGACTCAGGATCCAGAGGTACAGAAGAAAGAGGGAGTTTCCCTGTGATGCCTTAAGTTTTTGCATTCTGTGCTGTTTTGGTGGGTAGTTTTAGGTTTCATATCAAGTGCTACTAAGCTGTCTTCACAGAGTAGATAGACAAAACAATTCCTTCTCTAGTTTGGTACCAAGGACAACTTTCAGGCCCAAAAATGAAAACAAGGATGAAGTGAGAAGAAAAAACAAAGAGGATGGAGCTTCATAACCTGAAGCCATGGTTGGACAACTGATTCTAATATGCTGATGGACCAGAATTTATAAAAGTGTGAGACCTCATGATTGGTTGTCCATTTTTGTGACCATTTTTGGAGCATCTTGGGTGTAGTCCAGCTGGACTCTAGTGCTGCCCAAATGTACCCATTGAGGCCTTTTAATAAATATCTACTTTATCCTCTTGCTCTGTCTAGTCTCTGTTCTAGGTCAGCCTCCAGAAAGCACCACCTGATATAGAAGCACAGGTGCCCTTAAGGCACAGCCCAGTCTCCATGGGGGTCAGTAACTGTTCCAGCACACTTGGAGACCAGCCAGAAGAAATCTCTCAGCGTGCAGAGCTACTCCTGGGGAAGTTACACCACATCACAGCATCCTAGTGTGAATCAGACCCTCTGCCCTGCAGCTGTTTGCTGCATCCACACAGAGAATGCCACAGGGCTGTGGAGCCCTGTCCTGCATTCAGAAATAGTGGATTCCTAGGGAGACAGCAGGGAAGATGTGGTGCCACACAGTCAGTCCCTGCCTGAGTGCAGCCAGAGCTGTCACAGACACTCACAAACACAGCCCTCACCCCTGCATGGGCACTGAGACACAGCACAGCACCTTCTGCAGCCTCTTATCTCCTGGGACTTGGCCCCATAAAGGTGGCTCAGTGCTCTCCTCCGGGCACAGCTGGCACAAGGCAGCCAGAACCAGGTCCCTGCCAGCAGGCTGAGGGCTCTAACTCGTCCTTTTGCTCAGAGATCTTTGTCCACAGAAGGCTACAACGTGTCAGTGACAACAGGAGTACACTGGCTGTGCCCAGGAGATCCCCGCTGGAAGAAGTATCAGACAAAGAAGCTGCACTTTACAATCCAGGGGCTGATTTCCTGAGAGCTTGGTTCAGTCCACAGTTAAACTGCACCTCCTGGAAAGGAGGAGTATCACAATTCACATCTAGAACTACCCAATGCTTTTTCCACCACAGGAAAACCCACAGACATGAGAGAGAAAAAGCTCAGAAACATGAGCAGAAAGCAGTTTTGTTTCTGCCCTAGTCAGACTCCTATTTAATTCTACAGGGCACAGTACAGCCTGCCCAGAACTCCCCCGTTCGAGTGCTGACATTCTGTTCCCTGCAGGAACGCCTCTCCCTCGCGGCCCTGACTCAGAGCCGCCGCTTCCCTCAGCGCAGCTCAGCTCCATTTCCTGCGGTGCCCGGCGCCAGCCGGAGCCGAGTGCCAGGCTACAGCCAGCCTGCGAGGGAGGCACCCCCCGGGCCCCGGCACCTGCGCTGCTGCCTCAGCTCGTCACCTTATTTCAGCACTACTGCCCCCCAAACATCGCCCACACCCCCTTGGAAGAGATAAATATCGAGCTCTCCACAATCAGAACCTGATGCTATAATTAGACGCCCTTACAGCGCACATCACTGTGTTACACAACACGGCTCGGAGCTCCGGGGCACCGGGTGAAGCTACATTTGCATTTTATTCACATCACAGACAAACTCTTAAAGCAAAACCTCGTGGTTACTGATCTTTGGTTCAGATGACGAGGCAGTCTGAGAGCACGCAAACAGATTTATTTCCCTGGTCTGAAAACTAAACCAGAGGTGAACTCCAGTCACCAGCGGGTGTCAGTCCACAGGATGAGACTGGAGTTTGCCAGAAGTAAAACCTCCAGCAGACACATACAATGAGGATGCCAGATCCTTACTATCAGCTGTTTGCTCAATATCCAACCCCCTTTATGGCACACAGGTTGTTAACGCAGACACAGCTGCTCGCAGGTCCATGCAAATCTCACTGCCAAGGCACTACTGCTAGACCAAGAAATGGCTCTGATTCATTTAAAGGTTAATCTCAGAAGTCAGGCTCTTCTGTTTTCCCGCAGCAGAAGGGCAAGTTCCTGCCCAAACTTCTTCCTACAGCTGCACCAGGAAGCACTGGACTAGCTGCACTAACTCACAGTAATAAACTACATCCGTAGTTCCTGCTGCTCCCTTGCAGCTGACTGACACGGTGGCAGCTCTGTCACTTTTAAAGGGCTGGGTGAACTGCCCTGCTTGCAGGAGCACCACAGATCCTGGTGCAGCGTGAGCCACAGGGCATCTCCAGAGAGCAGCGCTGTGAGCCAGAGCCCCAGGCTCTGTCTGCAGCCTCCACACCTACCTGGTACCATTTATAAGAGAGAATTTGTGCATCTAACTCCCACTGGATGCAGCAGGATTAAAATTCTTACTGGAGCTTTAGAAACCAAACCCTGGGCCATCCTTGCTGACACTGCTTGGCAGGAGGGTAAGGGCAGCACAGGGCCCAAACCTTGGCAGCTGCCCACCCAACCTGAACAGGTGTTTTGGAATCTGCATCTGCCAAACAACAGCATGAGGGGAAAAAAAAAAACAAACTGATCAGGGACAACATTTAGGGTCTATCATTTCCCAAGGTTACCATCAGCTGTTAAGAACATTTATATAATCAAAAAGTCAGTAGCAGTGGTCAAAGACAGCCCTTCAGCTGACCCTAGTCAGCATTGAACTTTCTAAAGAAAAGACCATTACCTAATTCAACCTAAAAGAACCTTCTCCCAAACCCAAGTTTCCTGCATCATCTGCAAGATGCGATCTAAATAATTCAAAACTTCACTGGATCTAGGTCACAGCAGAGGTTTGTTTTCCAGCAAGGTGTCCCAGAGGAATTGGCTACTTTGTTTAAATTGTTCCTGTCTTCCAGCACCATATATAAGGACATCTAGAAGCAGACTGTGTGGACGAGGAGTAGAAAGGATACGGACAAGGGCTAACTTCAGCTCAAAGCTGGGCTCTTCTCACTCTCAGGGAAGATAAAACCATGGATTGCATCAGAGTCGTGTCTGTGGCTGCTGAGGGTCCACAGGTTACTTGCAAGAGATATGCAAAAATTCTCAGGTCAAACAAGCTTGTCTTCTATCTGCAAGGATCCACACACACACCTCCAAGGGTCTCCAAATAGCAGTGGCTGAAAACCCATCTAAGGTGAAGAGAAACCAATTTCAGCTCTTCTCGAGGATGAATCCATGGAATGACTTCTCTTGGTTGACCATGGAAGGAGCCCTGGCGGAAATGCCACAGCTACATGAACAAAAAGCATCTCCCAGGCCAGCCCTCAGGCTCTTTTTAGGTGCATACAGTTTACAGAAGAATTGCAAAGGCAAATCTTTAACCCTGAAGTACTTTTCTCATCTTTGGAAACACAACATCAAGCAGACCAGAGTCCAATGGCTGACCTTACTTTTGGGTAGGTTGTTTTTTTCCTCCCCATTGCTTGCATGTAATAACAGCAAGTTACATAAAGTCAGGAAACAGGACCAGCACAAAGTTCAAACTAATTTTCATATCAAAGGCCTTGCACAACCATCTTTACAGCAGGCCTTTATTGACATTTTTAGTCCAGTTACAAGGTTGAGGTTACAGGCGCTTTCAGGAAACTTGGGCAGGTTATCAACACTTCCTGGGAAACACAGTTATTTTTTTTATTTCTTTGTCAGAAGGAGATAGCAGTAATTATACTCATTTCAGAGAAACTACATGTTATAGCCTCCCACAAAAGGACAGAAACCATAGGTAAAGAAACTTGTTTCCACTTGACACATAAAGAGTTCCTCAAATCTGCTTTATCACAGGTAAGCTACTTGCTTTATAAGTACTAGAAATGCAACCAACTATTTACTATATTGGCCAATATTAAGCATCTACCAACTTCATCACACACTCACAATTCAAGATTTCATATGAAATAAAGAGCTTATCACTCTGCTCAAGGTTTCCAGACAGATTAAGTCAATCTGGGGACAATAAACTTCAGAGAAACTGTGCCACAGCTTAAAAAGGCTGTATTTAAAGGATATAATTTCCAGACATGAAGTATTCAATGTCCAAGAATCTGATCTCTGCAGGATACATAAAACTGCACATAAGAACTGACATGTTAATATACGTCACATTTTAAAATCTAAGCATTTTATTCCACACTCTCCAAATTCCATGTCATATGTTCAGCAGAACAGCAAGTAAATAATGAGAAATTTTAGATTAAAACAATTCTATTTTTATTAGCCAAGGAGCTCTGGCCCTATGGATCTTGTGAAGAACTCCGTGGATCAAATTCATCCTGTGATATTGTATCAATGTTCCTAAAGATTTATATGTATTTTTTTTTAGTGCCCTGACTTTAATATATGTTTTGCACCAGTATTTTCTGCAAAATCAGATCTTCAATGCATTAAAGTTTTAAGTGATTAAAAACTTCACTGTTTGGGAAGAGAAGTGACTATAGCCACAGCCCCTATCAAAATCATTATCAACAAGATAATGATTTCTTCATGTCTAAACTTCCTATTTCTTTCTCACCTAAAACCAGATCATATGAGCAGAGCTTTGAACTTTAGAGGGCTGATTTTTCTTTTTTAACCCTATTTCACAACCTCTACTAATTGCACACCTCTATTAAGCAATTACCTTGTGATTTGATTGCTGTGCACACCATGAACTATGGTGTTTGTAATACACCCAGCTCCCTGGGTCATGCAGCCACATCCACGGGCTCCAGCAGAGGTCAAACAATGAGGCCACTGTTTCAGCCCTGCCTCCTGGCTCACACTCTCAGGGCAGGCTTTTTCCTCTCTGCTTCCTTTCAGTGCCACCAGGGCTGAGCCACTGCTGCAGCTTTCCTTACAGCTCTGCTTTCTGGAGTCCTGGGACTTGGCTAACAAACCAACAGTTCCTCACTCATGAAAAAGAACCTTGGAAACGAATTCAGGTTTTGGAAGACAGAAAGGCAATTAGAAGCACACCAGATGGTAAATTCTGATTTTTTTTTAAGGAAGTTATGTAACTCTGGGAGCCTAGTGGGGGAAGCAGGGGAGAAAAGGAGATTCAGGTATATATTTGTGCAACTGACAGCTTTTTACCTGAAAAATCAAAGAGAAGTAGAAAAGGCCTGAAAACAATTTATGAGATGTGCTCTTTGGATCACGCAGGAGTTCGGCCTTCAGGTGGGACGGAGCCTCCTGCGTGTCAGGGCGAGCCTGCAGCTGCCACGCTGGGACCGTCCCGCTCCTGCCACGCTGGGACCGTCCCGCTCCTGCCACGCTGGGACCGTCCCGCTCCTGCCACGCTGGGACCGTCCCGCTCCTGCCCGCAGCTCCCTGCAGCCCTGGGGATGCCAACCTTCTGCTGCAGCCACCCTCCCTCCCACGCACAGGCTGCCAGGGCAGGCTCTGCCCTCTGCCAGTGCCACACGGAGCCGAGCAGCGCCTTCCCCTCGCTGTGTGAAACCAGCCTGCAGCGCTGAGCTTCTCCACACAGCTGGAAAAGGAACTGCACACAGGGTGCAGTCCCTGTCCTGGGTTAGGGCAAATTTGGGAAAAAACCTCCGCATGGAGTCCCTCTAGAAAATGAATCTGAACTGCCCCTCCTCCCATCTGGTTCGGGACAGGAAAAAAAATTTCCTTGGAGGAAAGT
>VZTB01013635.1:278548-326376 GCA_013397245.1 Thryothorus ludovicianus | reverse complement strand
AGCACAGCAAAGCCACCAGAGAGGGTGGCTGTTCCTGCAGCAGTGTGCAGCCAGCCCACAGCCATCGGGGCGTCATCGATTCCGCCCAGCCCAGCACGTGTTTCCAGCGAGCCGTGCCATGTGGGATCCTCACATGGCTCGGAGGCACCTGCAAGGCACAGCTCAGGGCTGCCATGGCCTCCTTTCCCCACAGCTCTCTGCTGCCAAGGAATGGTTTCTGCAGGCTCATTTCCTGCCCGTCTTCATTCTTGAGGAGTCTGTGGCCACCCAGCTGGCGCTGCTCTGTGCTGGGGAACATGTGAAATCATGTGAGCATGTTGCAGCTCCAGGATTTGCATCTGCCAATGTTTACGCTCTCAGGAAGAATGCCTTGGAGCACTCACCTGGTTTTGAGCTACAGAAATGTTTCTGATATATGCTGTGAACAAAGAAGGGTGCTAAAAACCTCTTTTAATAATCCATGTCTCTCAAAGAAACAGTGCACCATGATCCAAGCAAAGAAGCCAGCACACAAAACTGCAGAAAAATTACACTGTGAAAAGTCACTGTCCACAAAGGAGATAGAGGAGTCCTGCAACTTCATCCCAATAGAGAGACAGTGTCCACCGGGGTATATTCCTGTGGGGCTTCTCTCACTAGGGTTTGGAGGACACAGCCTCCTTTTATACTAAACTTCCAGCTACACATTGCCCTCTTTCCCCATTGGCTGAGGTACTGGGAAGGTACAGCCTTCATGAACCACCTACCAAATATCCCCCTTTGAACGTGTAATTTTCCCTCAAAGTTCAGAAACTCAGGCTTGTACAGTACAGACCCATTTATCTATTTCAAGAGTCTGTCTCGGTTCTGTAACAAGGCTTCACCTTGACAGAGACATAAAAACCCATTTTAAAGACATTAACACCCATACCCTCACCCATAGAACTGTTTGTAAAGACATTAGCATACATGTTTTCTTATCAAAACTGAATTAGGCAGTGTTTGTGTGGCTTAGCACTTCCTGGCACAAGTGAAATGCAAGCATGGTCTGACATTCAGTTGATCCTGAGCCAGGATCAGAGGGTTACATATAAACTCCCTGAAGCTTTGTCATTTGGTTTAGAAAGGTTTGGTTTTGAGCCTTTGCATAAATTCACCTCAGGACACAGAATGCACACACAGACTTGCAGTTCTACATCCTTCTGAGTTATCTGCCACAGTTCCAAAATCACTCACTGCACTTAATTCTCCCATCAAGATTTACCCAGTTCTCCTAAGGTTAATCAGACCCAGACTTCAGAATAAGCAACTTTGCACGGTTTTGGAACAGTTTCAGCTGCAAGCTTTGGGTTTTGACACTGGTCACAGAAGAGCTTTGGACCACAGTCTCCCAGTCAGGAGAGCATTTCTGAGGCATGAATCTGTATGAAGAGCCACCCTAACCACAGCATGCTCACAGCTAAACTCCGGGGCTCCCAGACTTAGAGGAAACTCAGATCCACCAGGAAAGAGGTCAGCAGTGCCCTCTGTGTCTGTGCTGGCTCCCTGTTTCTCATAGCTGCATTTTACTTTGGTGGGTCCATCCGTGCTATTTTCTCGTGGCTTGCAGCCATATGCCCGAGGGGATGAGTGCAGCAAGAATTAAAGGCTGTGTGACAGCACAGCAGCACAGACTGCCTCCCCAGGATTAACCACTGCTCTTTAGGCTAATGGCAGCAGCCCAAGCTCCACAGGAACGCCAGCTAGCCCCCTCCCAGGAACACCAGCTGAAATGGGCTGTGGGTGGGTGCCTGGGAAGGGAGCTGTTGGCCTCAGAGCCCACCAGCTCCTCCAGGCTGAACTCAGGCAGACAGCCCGAATGTGTCCTTGGGCACACAGCCTGGGATGTGAGACCACGCATGTCAGCAAGTGTGACAGGTCACAGAGACATGCTGCAGCCATCCTGCTGGGATCTTGGGAACCCTGACAGAGTGAGGCTTTCATTTCTGAAGCATTCTCTACCCACTCTTGCTTCCTGCTGCCCTTCTCCTGCTTCCCTTCCTCCATTTGTAGCCACAGTGTTCTGCCTGCTCCCCGAGAGAAATAGGGCAAACATAACCTGATTAATCAAGAGGATTTGGGCAGGAAGGGGCGGGGGAGGAGATTACCACGCAGAGAACCACAGAACCTTTCCCTCTCACATTAGCCCTTGACTATTCAATAATTAACGTGTTCTGCAGTGACTCTGATTTTAGGATTTGCTATAAAAGCTTCTTGTAAACTCTGTCTCAGCATGCAGACATCAGACCAAAGAGAACATTCGGTCTGACAAGCTGAAATTTCTTCCAGGCTCCAGGGTCAGTCAGAAGCTTAAAACCACTTGGATGTGAGCCTATGGCTCCATTTTAAAACATAAGGATCCCTCTTGCCGTTGTTCACCTACTGGAGAGTCTGAATCCAGCCTTCATTTGGCCACTCTGTCTCTGAAACATGGTTTAGAAGTCAATGCAGGCTTTCTCCATTTCATGTACAAAGCAACCTCCAAGGCTGGCAGCATCCCATGAACATAGGAGCACACTACACAGGCTCTGGCTGCCCTCCAAGCCTAATCTGATGTTCTATTTTCTTTCCATCCCTTCTTTCTTGCTTACCTTAAGGCATATAGATGTTTCAGGATGGAAATGTGAAGCTACCCACACGTAGAAAAGATGCCTTCCCTGACCTTCCAAGGAGCTATTTTTGGCTGCTCTTATATGCCTAAGAACTCTTACAGGGGTCATGCACTCAACTAACTGCCCCTCAGTAACTTTTGCCTAGGAGATATGAAACATTGCAGGGAGTATTTTTTTAAAAAAATTAATTCTCTCCATAACCTAACACACCACTGACTCCAAATCTCCAGCTGTTGTTTGCAAGGGAGCACATTTTAAAATGGGCTATAAACCTGAGATTATTACCCAAGGAATGCATGCTAAACATTACACCTAAACATATAAACAGAATACTAAAGACATATCCTTAATCCAGAATTTTCCAAAAGTCATTGAGTACCCACAGCCTTTAACTGACTTCACTTTTCAAGTCCAAACCTGGAGAAGAAACGTCAAAAGTTTCAGATTGAAACAGATTTCTTTTCAAAATATGTACCCCCAAAAAGCCTCTGAGATTAAAAACTAAGGAACACTGGGTGGGCAGCAAAAACATGCACAGAATGATATTCCATAAAGAAAGCAACAGTCCTAGCTCCATCTGTCAGAGCACATGAATATATCACATCACATCCCAGCAGTCAGAAACCAGGCTCTGGTCTGTCCCGTGTCTCTCAAATTCTGATGCTGACATTTTTCCAAACTGGCACTGCCCAGACTGCAAACATCTCAGTCCAGAGGCCGAGAGGAAAGGGAAGGGTGAGCCCCACTGCCCCAGCAGCTGCCCAAAAGGCTCCCCACATGGCAGGGAGTCAGTGCTGACCCAGAGGACTGCCCAGCCCTGCTGCCACTCCAGACACTGTTTACTTTCACACAGTGAGCAAAAGATAAGCATGCAAGCATTTTTTCCCCTTCTGACATCACAGCATTAAATATCACACGAGCACACAGCCTATAGGATGTATAAACAGAAGTGCTGTACAACAAGCAAAAAGGATGTGGAGAATGAACTGCTCAGGAGACCTAGCCTCCAGAAATACAGCTCTGTGCCCACACAGAAAACACATGATACTATCACCCAGCATCTCACATTTTCATCACCTGGCATCTTTCAGAGGGTGCCTGAACTCAGATACTGCCTCTTAAGGCCAGAACTGCATAAGGTTTAGGGATACAACTGATTTTGCATAGAGCCATGAGAAAAACAACACAGGGTTAGGGTGGCCAATGAGAAATGCTTGTACCTTGCATTTAGCACCCAGGACACAGCATGCTGCTCCTCTTATTATAGGGGCCAACTCAGAGAGCCACAAGGCTCTGTAGTATCAGGATTTCCCCGTAAGCAGCTAAAAGTCATGCTTGCTTCCTTCCTTTGGTGATCTTCTCCTTTAACAAGGCTCACGCCAGTTTGCAAAACAATGAGGCCGTGCCCTGCAAATGTTTGCTAAACATTTGTGCAATTTCATCCAAGTACAGGAACAGAGGGAACACAAGTCAGAAACACCACACTTAGCATAGCACTGTGAAAACAATTCATTGGCAGTCCATAGGCAGGCAGCAACCTTTCATTTTCTATTTCAAACTTGAGTATAAATAAAAACCCTGAATTAATCGATGGAGATAAGGGTTGATATTTGTGCAATGTTCTTGGAAAACACAGCAATACCAAGCCAAGAACCATATTTGGCAATTGTTCTGCTTTACCACTTTCCCTCCCCTGGTTCATTCTGCCCCTTTGGCTGATGGGCTCTTTCTGCTGTGTGCCTTTACAATGCCTGTGCTGCAAAGCTGTGCTCTCAGCAGAGATGTTCAGCTTGGTGCCTGCCTGAAGTGTATTAATGATCTCACCAGAGCTGCATAATGAACCTGGGTCAAAAGACTATTGCCTGGGAGCAACTGAGGCTGCACCTCTCTCTCCCCATCTCCATTTTTCTTTGGAACCCTGCCATAGTTCAGACCTCCGGTACTGAATCACGGTGCAACGTACAGCGTTTGAATTAAGAGAAAAAGGCACTTAAAATTAAAGAGGTTTGGAAGGAAATTAAGACTACAAAGCAACCCTTTCCTGGAAAAGAGAACAAATCACTCTTGTCTTTCTTACAAGCCACACTTTGAACATACAAATGACAACAGGGCTCTGCTAGCAGGCACAGGATATAAATGGCATTTAAAATTCTGCCTGGTAACCTCTCAGACAGTACCTGCCTATCACAGGCATGTCTTTTGCCAAGGGCTCTGTATCCACCTACAGAGCTGCCAACAACCACCACAACAACCACCAAAAAATATTTAAAAGAATACCTTGTGCAGAAACAGTGAAGTTATTTCTCCTCTCTGAGGGGAGCAGAAGAGTCAAGGTCTGCAACACAAGCCAAAATCAGCCCTCAGGACTGCTACCCTTGGGCTCAGCCAGCCCAGCTGCAGCTCTTTGAGAAAGAGTGGGAAATGTGGGAAATGAAAGCACCTGGTTGCCTATCTCCATTCCAGTGCTGCATTTGTTGAACTACAAGTTAAATGTCATCTTCCAGCTCCAAGGAAGGGATAATAATTTATTATACAGTCATCTGTAGGTTCCTCCACCAAGTCTGTGTGTCTACAATGTTTAGAAGTACTCTCAGCTTTCTGCAGTGGTATTGCCCTCCAATTCCTCATTCTGGCCTTCTTCCTCATAGGATGCCACATTTCCAGCAATGTAAATTGGAATTCTGATTCACAGAAAGGAAAGTTTGTACACAATGATTTTTGGTTGGGAGAGAATGCATGATCTGCCATCACACAGAGCATCAAACAGATATATAAGGTCTGAAATGCTAGAAGTGTCTCTGTCTAAAAGGGAGGCAGTATTGTGTAGTTAAGTGCATGACATTTATCAGAGCATCCCATTTCCTGCAGTTCCTAAGTAAATGAGTAAGATTCCATAGTTGCATCAGGGGAATGGGTTTGGCTTGGAATGCTGCCCGGTGACTCATGCTTTTATGAATAATTCATTTCCTTGGAGAAACAAGACAAAATCATGTGTTCTACTTAGTCCAGCTACCTAGTGTTGATTTAGGAAGCCATTGCAAAAAAAATAGTTTTACGTAGCTTTATATTGAATGCAAAATCCACTGCAGCTGTACTTACAAACATAGCAAACTTCTTAAAGGGATTAAAAAAAAACCTGGTGTAACTTGGAAGTTCCGTGTATTGAAAGATGTCAGCTAGAAAGCAGTTTGCAATCAAAACCAGACAATTGACCAAAAAAAAACACATTGTGGAAGTCTGGGTGTTCCAGAAATTGACTGTTACTTACACACCTCTCGATATTTATTCCCCTCCTGCACTTTCGAAAACAGGTTGTAGAGGCACAGACCCGTAAACACCAGGAAATGAGAATTGCATCAGCTAGCCCCTCCCCTTCCCCACAATGACAGTGCAAAGAGGAGGAGGGCGTGAAGCAGCACAGGCTCCGCATCTCTGTAACACGAGCATCCTTAGATGTGCATGGAAGCAGCCAAGGAGAGGGACCCAGAGGTGTATGGATCTTGGCTAATCAGCTTTGTGCAGAGATACTTGTTAGTGCAAGCCAGAATGAAACTCATCTTTCAGCTTTTCTTAGGAGATGGTTTGATGTGGCTATACTGACCAAATAGGAGGAACACAAAACAGGGATTTTTAAGGAATATGAGCCAACTCCCTGTATTTTACCTTGGTAAGAATTTCAAAAGAATAATGCAAGAATTCTGGCTTATGAACATTTGGTATCAAGTTCCACTTTGGAGTCTGGACCTCTCTGGTTCAGGAAAATACCATCCATCAATGCTGCTTTATAAGCTGAAATGTTTCATAATTAACAAATCTGTGCAGGTCCACCATGAAGTTGCTAGATAAAAACACCTTCACATTTTACAAAGGAGAAATTAAGCCATTAAAGCTGGAGGGAATTGTTCAGGTCTCAGAATAAATCAAAGGGGAAGACAGGACTGGAACACGATGTAACTGTGTAGTGCCAGGTCCTTCCCTCACACACTGACACCATGTGAAAGCAAAGCCCTTGATGATGTCAGAGCAAAGCCAGAACTGATCATATGTGGAATAACCCCTAGGATTTTAAGGGCAAATTAAACCTCAGGTCTCAGGTGGAGTGGAGAAGTGCCACTGACCTTTCCAGGGCTGGTCAGCATCCCCAGTAGCTCTGGGTAAGAGATTACCTCCCAGCTGAGCTGCAGTCCCACAGCAAACCTGCAGGTCCTGGTTTGGTGTCCTCATTCACCCCAGCAGCACCATCAGATTTGACTCAGTCTGTCACGAGCCAGGACCTGAGCAAATGGAGAGAGCAGAAACTAAATGTCACCATGTAAAACCTCTTGTATACTAGCAAATGGAGAGAAATTTACTAACAGTTTGTGTTTTACTGAAAATAGCAAAACGTACACATTGAGCTCACCTTGTATAAGTGTCTCTGGACTTTATTTTTGCAACAATGGTCTAATGGTATCTTGTAGTTTAAAGGCAAACATGTTGTTTAATAAGAATGTGGCATTTGTTTCCATCTGTTATCACTCAGATCCTGATCAAATGCCACCCAAGGCCAGTGGAAAGGCTCTGCTTCTAACTTCTAGAATAAAAATATAAATGTTTCTATGTTCAGCAACTTTTATGGCTTATTATTCATGTTTCATCTGTGAAAACTAATATGAAAAGGAGGGCAAGCAGGCTGAGGAAGGGTCAAGCTTCCCTGGAGAGACATTGCCACATTTCTGGAATTCCCATCACTCTATCAACATCACCTCCTGCTACCACGATAAAAGGCAGCAGTGGAGAAAGAACAGGAAGAATAAAACTCCTTACGTAGACATGTGAGAAAAGGCAACCCATCCCTGCAATCAATCCCTTACAGGAAATCAAAACACACCTGGCCTCCATCTTCCAAGGGCAAAAAAAATGCCTGTAATTTGCTCCCCCCATTCTGTTTGTGCTGTTCTGAGCCTTCTCTCATTGAAGCTCCCTGAGGCAGAAAATCAGTGTCAGTCATGCCAGATGACTGCTTTCCTCCTGAGCATCTACTGCTGACAATAAGATCACAAAGGCCACATAAAAGGAAAAAAATGGCCATCACATCTGCCTTCTCAGCTCTGTAACTGAGATAAATTAACAGGTGAATTAGCATTGCCATATTAAAAGCTGACTCTATTTTTTAATTAAAAAAGGGTTCTAATCTGCTTATCATCATCACTGAGGACACAGGGAACAGGATGGTCTTTGGAACATTCCAGCTGGTTTTCTTTGGTCTGCTCTACTAAAAGTAGGGCCCCTGGTATCTGGATAGGCACCAGAGAGATAAGGACAGCCTGATGCCTTATAGAAAACAATGATTCACTCTTGGTTCTGTTCTCAGTAACAAGCAACACAAACATAAGTGAAGGCAAGTGAAGATGTTACTGGAACTTACACCCTGAAAACCATGTCCAATTTCATTTTGTCTGAGCCACAGGCTAAGAAGAATCTTTCAATGCCAATAAGTATTCTCTTAGGAGCTTTGGTCTCACTATGAGTAGTAAAATATCACTTGCTTTACATTAGTTACCCGTTTTAAAATGCTTATTATTCTATTCAACCACTATTGTCATAGAAACTCCCTCTCTTGCATTTAAACTCTTTAAAAGTAGAAGTTTTCATAGGCAAAAATATTTCTTATTGGTCTTAATTGCTGTCAAATGCTCATTTTCTGTCCTGCCAGATGTCTGCAACTCAAACCTGGATGAGATGTTCAGTCTCATTCACAGAGCCACTGTAAATACAGATTCCTGGGATGCAGAACTAAACTTCCTAATCCATCCTTGAGGCTCCTGACAGAACAAGATGCTCAGTGAACCCAGAATAATGCAGAATGACAGAACTATGTTTGCTTTTCATCCTACATTCATGTGGTTTTAGGCAAGGTCAGCATCTACCCCCACTTCCCTTCCTTAGTGACCAGTCTTCCCTGGCATGGCACATCCCACAAGCATTGCTCCTTTTCCAGCAGCAGCAAGGAACAAAGCACATCTCGTGCAACCAACAGTCTGGTATATTTAACCTCCTTTGCTGGAAGTGCTGGTCTTTATAACAAGCAGAATTTTGTATTTTTCTGTCTTGTTTCATTCAAATCTACACAAATTTTATGTTTCAAGCCTTTTTAGATATTTTCTCTCCTGTGCTTTTTTATTCTTTTATTTTACCAGTGGGCTGTCAAATAAATGATGAGGCTTTGGGTTACTATTGCTGTCAGATCACCCCAGCAGAAGGGAATTGTCACTGGGATGGTGTGTGACCAGGCATGCCACAGCAAGATAAGCACCTCTAAAGGAACTCAAGTGCATCCTAGACATGGCCAAAAATCAGTTAGAGTCAGAATCCCAAAAGGAAACTAAGTCAAAGATTGTAAAGGTACCACAACTACAATAAATAAAAGAAAAAATAAAGGAAGAAAAAATTATTACTGTAAAAACAAGAATGAGAAAATAAAGGCAACATAGCTACTCACACAAGATTAAATTGATACTGATTTTCAGTAAGGGTGAACATGATAATCCATGGGGTAAAGAGAGGATGCCTAAGAGAAGAGGGAGCAAGCAGAAACGGGTAAAAGATAATAAATGAACACAACTCACAGATGGCAAGCAAGACTCACCAAATCTGCTGTTTTTCAGCTGGAGGAACTAGGCATTCTCAATTCCAGAACTCTGACATGCACAAATCCAAGAGATTTTAAGTAAATTTGCCTACTTCAAGGCATTACCACAGGACCAGAAAACAAATTCTAAGAAGTAAGCCATGGTGGAAGCAGTCTGGGTGTGTGATTTTGATGTCTGTCCAGTTCTTCAGAAAAACTTGCAAAGGAGAATCTAACTAAAAACATAATATTAAATGAATAATAAAGGGATGAAAGGTAGCGTGGATTTACTAAAAGCCAGTTTTGTAGCATGACCCACAAAATAGTATAGCATAAAATCAAAACTTCAGGCATTCAGGAAATAATTTTTTAAAAAATTGGGTCCGCCTTTTTGTTGGGAGTCCGAGCAAAAAATAAGTGAGTGGGAGAAGGATTTGGCTTTACTGCCCAACCGCAGGGTGACAGGAAACTGCCAGCATGGTGTGACTGAAACAGACCAGTGGGAGTCCAGTCATGGAATTTCCATAACTTCGGGAAAACATTAGTGTTGTGTTTGAGGCATCGCTGTCTGATGCTCCATGCAGCAGCCCCCTCAGGAGAAAAAGCATTTTAAAAGCATTTAAACTGAGAAATGCCGGCAGAACATACATCCCAATGACCAGGGAACCGCTTGTATGACAGTGCAGGGCTGAAAAGGTTGGGCTTATATAACCTAACACAACAAATGAGTGGGAATTGGAGATGCAAACACACGGAAAGGGGGAGTAAACAAAAACCCACAAACAAGTACTGATTTAGATGGAAATTAGAAGCTGGTTTCCAGCCACCCGACAAGAGACCCCATCCCGAAGTACCGCCATAAACCCCTGAGGAGGAGCACAGGGCTGGCAGGCACTGCCCGGGCGGGAAACGAGGGCAGGAATGCCTTGAATTCCTCCCAAACTCTCTGGAGCCGCAGAGCTCGCTTTCACTCGTCCCGGCTGGTATTAACCAGCGAGAGCTCCTCAGCCCCGCCTCCGCTGCCCTGCGGCGCCGGCCGCTCGCCGCCCTTCACCCTCCGCTCCATCTCCTTCCCGCCGCTCCTTCCCCCTCCTTTCCCTCTCTCCCTCCTCCCCTCTCTCTCCCCACCCCGACGTGTCGCCGGGCACGTCCCCACGGCCGCGGCCCGCCCGCCGCGCGTCACCGCCCGGGCCGTACTTAAAGCGGCGGCCGCCCCCGCGTCCGCCCCGCCGCCGCCGCTGCCGTGCCCAGCTCCGGACGCTCGGTAGGTGCTGATCGCCGAGGCGAGCTGGGATGGGTGCGGGAAAAGGGGGTTGGCAGGAGGAGGGGGAATGCAAGAAGGGCGACTGCAGGCGGTGCTGGTCCCGCATTCCTACGGGGGAACGCGCTGGAGCAGGCGGCGACAAATGGATGAAGTCCGCTGGATGCCGCCTGCTCCACCGCATCCCCCCGGCCGTGGTGGTATCGGGCACCGCCCTGGCCTTGAGTCCAGCCGGCGCGGTTTCTGCTCACAGCTCCCCCATCGTTCCCTCCCTGCACCCCCTTGAGCCTCCGTGGATTAACTTGCTTCCCTTAATCGGTGCGTGTGGCCCCAGGGAGCGATCCTGCGACGGGCTTAGGGCTGCGATTCAAATACAGCATTAGTGGACCACCCACGCTCCCCTAACTTGTTTCTTTAAACACTATGGCGCTCTTAAAAGGGACTTTTTTTTGAGTTTTTAAATGCAAGAGAGGTGCTTGAGTGGCTGGCTCTTACCAGCCGTGCACGTTCGAGTGTTTATAGTACAAAGGGAGGACTCGGCACGTGGAGAGTGCGCTACATGGCCGCGCTTCAGGAGGCTTCTGCACGTGGACACTGACGTAGCTTGGTTCATTTTTCCTAAAGATGGACTCTGCTGGCTTCCTGCCCATCCCCTCAGCCCCAAAACTTACAGTCCTTACCTGCTGCTCTGCTTGGCTCCTCATGCTCTGAACGAGTCGCTGCCTGTTCAGCACTGGAGAGTCGTGTGGTGTCTGTACTTGCATCCGTCCGTGCAGCAGCTCCTGCCCTGGGCTCTTCAGGCTGCTCCCAGTGCGGCTCCCAGCGCAGCACCCTTTCCTGGGAACGCCTGGTGTTGGCTTCCACACGGAGACGGGGATGAATGCACAATCCTGTGTCATCGTTGTGCCATTTCGGCACACCCTTGGCTGCCAGAACCCAACCAACCAGGATGCTGTGCAGCTGGCAGCCAAAGTGTGAGGGTGGGAGAGATGGTAGCACCAGGCTCCAGCCATCTTAATTCCAAACAGTTTCGCTTCAAAACAAATTCATGAAGCTGACGTGGAGGCTCATGCTGTGCTTAAAAAGGGCTTGCCTAAGTGTTGCACGACTTCAGCTCAGGAAAGGCTTCAGGGCACAGAATACCAGTTTTTCAGGGTGAGAGAACAGAGATTGCCAGACTGTGCTGTGCTTAGAAGTACTAAAATGGCTTCCTGTACCTAAATATAATACGGATGGACATTTAGAACATTCTGCTGCTAGAGAGCCATCAGCTACAGGATATAATCAATGGCTCTCAGCTGTTTTTGAGGCAAAGCTAGGGTGAGCTTGAACAGAGGATTGTCATCAATAATTCAGTTTTGCAATCATTTTGTGGCGTACAGAGAGTATTGCCAGATGTTTTATTCATGCGTTCTGTATCTGTTTTATTGTCACCCTGGAATAAAGTCTATCTTGCTGGATACAAATATTCTGGTGTCAGTAAAAGCTCCAAAGCTTGGAGAAATAATCTGTTGCTTTGCTTTCAGCAGTGCACCATGTCTCTCAAGGATCAGCTCATCCACACCCTCCACAAACAGGAGAGTCATGCCGAAAATAAGATTAGCGTGGTTGGCGTGGGTGCAGTGGGAATGGCCTGTGCCATCAGCATCCTCATGAAGGTAAGTGTCAAGCTTGGGAAGAAGCAGCAGAAGAACCTGAGACCTAAAAGAGGGGCAAAAAAACAGTCACCCTTATTAGATGAATTTCTGATTATACAGTTCTTTTTTGGGCCTTAGTTGTAGCAACAGTCTTGAAGCTATCGAAAACAAGTAGCTGCAGTTCTCATAAACGAAGTTTGCTTCAGGATCAGACAGAATGTCCTTGATGTATCTTTTTAAGAGCTGCATTTACCTTCGTGGGACTTGCAGACTCTCTTCTAAGCAGGAATTCTTTAACACTAAATATACACAAAGATGGAGAACTGAGGATTTATTTTCTCTTGAGCAGAGCAATGGAATAATTCTTTGCAGTGTGGTCTGGAAAAATTGGTCCTTGACACTCTGAATGACTTGTCTTCTGCCTTCAGTTATACTGAAAATGCTGTGGTTAACATCAGGCTTGCTTTTCTTGACTGTCAAATAGGTTACGTATGAACTGCTATTAAATTATTCTTCATTATTGTCCTGCTTGATCGTACTACTCTTTCACACAGAGTGTGGTTATGGAAAGTATGAAGTGAACTCAAGGAAGTGGATATCCCAGGGGACTAATTGAAGGATTCTAGGTAGAAGTGAAGTGTTAGAGATGAACGGAATTAAGTAGCTTTTAAAGTAACTGTAACTTCATGGTTTAAAAACTGATAGAAGCAACCAATTTACCACTACTCTTGGCCTCTTGTAGGACTTGGCTGATGAACTCGCCCTTGTTGATGTTGTGGAGGACAAGCTCAGAGGAGAGATGCTGGATCTCCAGCATGGCAGCCTCTTCCTTAAAACTCCAAAGATTGTCTCTGGCAAAGGCAAGTACTTGGCTCTCATTTGCTCCTAATTTCTAAATGGAGATAGCCAGGTCAGGTCTCACACTAAAAGCCAAGTCTAAAACTTAGGCTGTCACCCTAATTTTTTTGGGGAAAGCTCATGGATATAATACTCAGCTGACATTTTCAAATGTACCTTCTTATGGCCAGTCCAGCTAGAAATTTTCTTCCAGGGTTCACTACTCAGTACAGAAAAATCAATTTACTAAGTACTTGTGCACCTTAAAGAACTTCATTTCATGACCAGTGAACCCCTGAACTCATTACTGCTCCTTCTGATAAATTTTAGTGGCAGCCTTGAGTAGGGCAAAGGCTTAACCAGCTCATGCCTTAATCACAGTTCCTACAGGTAGTAGGTTATGAGGGCAGAGCCTTCTTCCTCTTCTACACAGCACTTATCCTGAATGCTGTCCCAACAGCTATCCCTAATCCCATTTGTGGCTGGGAAACATGGAGTATCACTGCCTGCAGCTGCATGTTACAGTATTGACACGCCTCAGTGTTGTTACTTGTGGCAACCAGCCACAGTCTAAACATGAGATTCCATTTTCTGTAGAGTCCAGGGTAACAGTTACCAGGGAATTGCTGCACCCTCAAATTTGAGAATTTGAGCTCTTGAGACAGAAAGGAAGTGAGAACTCCTGTTCTGAACCCTGTGTAGTCCGAGGTCATGTTTGACACAGCCTTTTGTCTGCAGACTACAGTGTGACTGCACACTCCAAGCTGGTGATTGTCACTGCTGGTGCCCGGCAGCAGGAAGGAGAGAGCCGCCTTAACTTGGTCCAGCGCAACGTGAATATCTTCAAATTCATCATTCCCAATGTCGTTAAATACAGCCCTGACTGCAAGCTGCTTATTGTCTCAAACCCAGGTTTGTCTTGTGTTGCCCTAAGAGGATTTGGCTTAGAGAATAGTGTTTCTTCAGTAAGGTGGCATTAGTGCACAGGCTCTTAGAAAATGCTCATGCTGGGGAAGAGAAGGCTCCGGGGAGACCTTGGAGAGCCTTCTGGGACCTCAAGGGACCTAAAAGAGAGGTGGACTTTTTACAAGGGCTTGTAGTGATAGGACATGGGGTAATTGCTTTAACTGAAAGAGGTAGATCTAGGTTAGCTATAAGGAAGAAATTCTTTATTATGAAGGTGGTGAGACACTGGAGCAGGTGGCCCAGGGAAGTTCTGGATGCCCCATTCCTGGAAGTGGTCACAGATAAATTGGATGGGGCTTTGAGCAACCTGGTCTAGAGGAAGGTGTCCTTGCCCATGGCAGGGGGTTGGAATGAAATGATCTTTAAGCTCCCTTTCAACCCAAACATATACCTGTATAGCAAAAAAAGTCATCTTCCCTCTCCAGGCTCAGCAGTTTGGTCTTCTGAGAAATAAATTTGGGGTTTCAGATGGAGTGATCTTGAGCATGCTAAGGGTCACTGATAATTCCATGCATAGCATAAAGGCAGAGCTGAGAGACTGTTCAGAATAGTCATTATGTTCTATAAAACAGTCATTATGTTGGCCCTCTGCAGTGCCTGGCCATGGGCACTGCCTTGTGCTCTGTTCCAGAGCATGCAGGTAAAATGTTTACAGGTGAATGGAAGGTACCATCCTCATGATCAGTCTGCTCACGAGTGGCACTTATGCCCCTGTTCTCCTCACAGTGGATATTTTGACCTATGTGGCCTGGAAGATCAGCGGCTTCCCCAAAAACCGTGTTATTGGAAGTGGCTGCAATCTGGACTCTGCGCGTTTCCGCCACCTCATGGGAGAAAGGCTGGGCATCCACCCTCTGAGCTGCCACGGATGGATCATTGGAGAGCACGGAGATTCCAGTGGTAAGGGGGAAAGGGCTGGCTGCTGCACACAACTCCCTGATGCTTTGTCTGCCAGGAACACCTTGAAAAGCTACAGCAAAACATTGCTCCAAAACCTTTGCACTGCAGCACCTTAAAAATGCAAGTTCTGATTTAAGTCTTTTGCTGCACAGAGTAACCCTAGATGATCTATATTTGACCTGAATGACTGTGCTTGGAAAAGGTCATTACTGTAACCTGAGCTGGCTAAACATTTCTAGGCTAAATTGTTCACATAACTCCCAAAAAAACCACAAACTGAAGCAGCAAGAGGATAAAGTTCCCTGCAAGAGTCTCTCAAAGATCTGCACCAGACCTACAGAGAGTCACTCAGTTGCCATTCCTGGCATCTCTTAATAACTGTATATAGGAATTGTAGAGGCAGGTCTCCAGGACAGGAGGAAGCACCTTTTCCTTATCTGACCTGTACTTTTCCAATCAGTACCAGAGCAGTACTGTCTGCTTCCTGACACCCACCAGAACACACTTGGAATCGATTCCTACTTTGAGAAAACTTGGCAAAATATAGTGACAGTCATTTTAGTTCATGTTGCCCAAGTATTTCACATTAACAAAGGTGTATCCAAACTTTGTAATGCTGTGCGTAGATGTTGATGTGCTCGTAGGTCCTCAGCCTGCAATTTAGATTGGCCTTATAGGTGATAATATATTTAAGGTCATAGCTAAATCATAAGTGGTGTGTTGCACATTAATCCAGCTCGATCTTATGTTGATTTGAGAAGGCCTGAGTATAGTATTGTGAGGTAATTGATCTTTGTGCAACTCTCAGTACCTGTCTGGAGTGGAGTGAACGTTGCTGGCGTCTCGCTGAAGGCTCTTCATCCAGACTTGGGAACTGACGGAGACAAGGAGCACTGGAAGGAGGTCCATAAGCAGGTTGTGGACAGGTAAATACTGGCTTGGCTTTTTCAAAAATTTCAACACAAGAACAAATCATGAAGAGCTGAAAACTCTGTTCTGCAGTACCCAGATCTAGGATACCTCAGTAGCCCCCAGATGTCAGGATGCAAACATAATGGAACATGAAATTATATTTTAAGGAGTAACGTAGATTCGACAGTTTTCATTATTAGTAAACTTTAATTAGGGAAGAGCTTAAACTTCTAGGCTTCCAGTATAATTGTGGGGACCAGTGTAAAATGCAAAAAGAATTATTCACTGCTAAGTTAATTTTGGTCTTGCCAGAAAATCAGTCAAGCTTCTGATGCCTCCAAATTGATCTAGAGACCTCCAAAAGCCTTTCTTACAAACTTGAAGCAGTTTAGTTGATGACACTTGTTCTTTAATGAGTGTCTGTGTCTCTGCAGTGCCTATGAGGTGATCAAGCTGAAGGGGTACACATCCTGGGCTATTGGCCTTTCCGTGGGAGACCTAGCTGAAAGTATTATGAAGAATTTGAGAAGAGTGCACCCCATCTCTACCATTGTTAAGGTGAGCAGCCTCTTTTTCCTAATTTCTGTCTTACTGAGAATTAAGTATCTCTGGAATTCTGGAAAAAAGTGATCGTTTTCTAGTTTAATTTCAACTAAATTTGGTTTCCTGATAGGATATTCTATGAAATATACAGATATATAAAAATTCCAGCCTAACAATCCTTATGTACTTTTCAGGGCTTGCACGGAATAAAAGAAGATGTCTTCCTAAGTGTTCCTTGTGTACTGGGCAGTAATGGCATCACTGATGTAGTAAAGATGATCCTAAAACCTGAGGAAGAGGACAAATTAAGGAAGAGTGCAGACACACTGTGGGCAATCCAGAAGGAACTACAGTTTTAAAGCTGCCCAAGCAGTTTCTGGCTCATAGCAGTTTAAAGGTTTAGTGGTTTGTCTTACGTTGCACTCTGAGTAAGTCAAATCTTTCAATGTATTATCTCAACTAGAACACACAAAAAGCTCAAATCTGAACAATGCAGTTTCCTGAAGATAGCATTAGGAAACTAATCTAGGGTTTTCCCTGTTCACAGACACCCACGTTCTTAGCCAGAGCTAGATAACCTAGTCAGTCTTGTTCAGTGAAGTGGTATGACAGAAATCCAGCATTCAAAGCAGCACTGCCTAAGAAACCCTTTGCCTTTTCCTCATCTTGTTTCATGTTGGTTCAAAGGAAGAAGTAAGTCATTGCTACACAATGTGAAACCAAAGACATTTCTTGAAGTTAAAGGATTGTCAAGCCAATTGACCAACCTTCTCTCACAGCTGAACAGCTTAAATATTATTTCACTGTTGATAGGTCCAAGTGTATTTTCCTAACACTGCTTTGGAATTTTTGTGAGTATTTTTTTCTTAGAGAACCTTATTTTTGTGTACTATATCAGTCTAGTTGTAAGTTCTGTCTCCAGAGCATGTTTAAAAAATGTTAAGGTTTCTATGTGCAACAAGACAGTGACTGTCCAACTGTAGTACCAACTACAACACCAAATAAACCACAAACTGTTATTTCTGTGTCCTTGTTTTTCTTATGGGGCTTTGTCTCCCCCATGCAGTTCCACTTCCACCCACCTAAATCAGTTTTTCAAGTCACAGTAACTCCAACATCACCTGTGTGCAGCTCTGCTGGAGGTTTCAGGCAGTTATGGAGTTACTTTGGAAGTCTCACCCAGTTTTTTAAAATGAACTCCAACCTCTTCAGAGCCAGCAAGAACATGGAAAGCCTTAAGGCAAAGGCTCAGTCTTAAACCATGCTGGTTATGGTGCTGAGACCAAGAACCTTTTGAGTTTTCACTGGTCATAATAAAGGTGAATTTTTCCAGTTTGGCATGAAGTCTTCCAAATCTCACATGTGAAGTGAAAGCATGGTTAAGCTGACACTGCCTATTTGAAAAGAAAGCACGTCATACACAGCTCTGTAGAGGAAGAAAATATGCAACAAGTTTTATTCAGCGTTAAGTCCACCAGCACAAAGGTTACAGGAGATAGAAAGTGCATTAATAAAAGCTAGTCTTTACCAAAAAGAAAATATATTATTGATTCAAAATATCTTACACTTGGATGATGTAATAACTTACTCTGGGCACCTACTGATTAAGAGAAAGATCAAGAGAATGGCTGCTTCACAAGGAAATCTTAAGTTCCCAGGTAAAGTCTGGAATTTAGTAGAGATCACTGAGTCCAGCAGTCTTCCTTGCTTTCTGCATCAGTGCCCTCAGCTGGAACTGCTTGCGAGACAGGAGACGTACGTGCTGCAGAAAGAGAAACAGCAGCTGGCTATCAGTAAGGCTCTGATAAAAAAACTATACTGCAATACCAGTGTTCAAAGCATGGCACAGTCTGTGACCCAAATGGGATGTCAGTTTTTTGGGAAAACTAAATTCATTATTCCACTAAATGGCATTTTCTTGGCTTAAAATGACTGGCTGGTGGCTACCAAATGCAATCACTACAGTCTATTTTGTGTAATTTTTAACTAATTCATTAAATTATAATAATTAATTATTAACTCCACACATATTCTTATCAAAGTAATAATATGCACTCCATATGGTGAAATCAGACTAATGCACCTCCCATGGGGCAGAGAATGGTTCTAACAGCAGATAAACAGAACCAGTAAGGTCTACACAAGAAAGAAATAATATGACTTATTTATAATGCTGTTAAAATTAGTCTTTAAATTCTGAAATTACTTTCCAAAACTTATGCTTGCATGTATAAATGTTCCAGTTCCTACAGGATCCTCTTCTGTGAAGAGATCATGAACATTAGAAAGCTGAACCAAAGAGTCCAAAGTAAACACATTTAAAATGCACATCTTAAAAACATCCCAAGAAACCTACCTTTAAAAAGACCTCTAAATCTATCACTCCACGTCTCAATGCTTCCCCAAGGTAGAAGATAGTGTCTTCAATTGCATTTTCTTCTGCATATAAGTTCAGGATCTGCTTGTAAAGTGGTGCTGTAGGAATTATAACTTCATCTATGTCATTATTTTCTGACTGACTTTCCATTTTCTCTAAGGCAGAACTGAGCTCCTCATCCTTCTTTTTGAGAAGTTCAATGTTCTTGTCAACTTCAGCCTAAAAACAATTAAGATATTTATCTTCTTGCAATACAATTGTCTAGATGAAAGATTTTTAGACATAGCAGTTCATTCTGCACTTCTCTGCTTATCTTTATTATGATTTTTACAAAAGCAAGAGCTATCAATCTGTAGATTTCAGATTCTTTTCAAAAAGTAACATCTGCTTTAGATAATGTCAATCTGTTGCTCATTTATAATTGTAGAAAAGGCATGCCAACACTCCTGAGTATTTCTGAGTTGCCACATTAGGAACAATAACTATTTCAACTAGCTAAATATAATAAAAGCAAAGCCAAAGTAATTATATACTTTAGAATGTGGTATCCCCAGTTCTCTAGTCCAATTTAAAATTTTTAACAATTTTTTAAAACTGCATCTGAGCACTGAGCTGGTTTCAGAAACCATCAATCCAAAAATCTTCCTCCAGAGCAGCAGTGCAAGGAGCAGATGGATGAAGCGGAAGATGCCTTAATGAAAAACTGCAGGAAGTTCTGAGCATACTGTGAGTAGGAGAGACTTCTGGGAAAGGAGGAATTACACAAGGAGGCTGTGACCAAAATCAGTGTTCTAAGACACTGAAATGTTCTCCAGTGCTGCTGTTACTATTATCACGAAACTGAGACGCGAATATGAAATAATCTTGCACCACTAACATCTTTCACAGGAAGAATGGGGAAAACTAATACTGTTCCTGTACCACTGAGCAATGACACTAGTAAGACACAGGCAGGACACTGCATCTCATGGTCACTGCTATTTCTGACTTGCTTCAGTCTGAGCACAAGCCCCCAGCTGCGAAAGAGAAAAAGTACAGCGTGCTGGAAGCTTTGTTATTTCTATTGTGCTTAATGATTAATTAATGACAAGCTCCTGTTCACGACCAGGAATACTGAGGCGGGGAGCAGAGGCTCCTCTCAGCTTACCACTTCCTGATCCAGGCGAGTCACCATCTCTTCCAGCTTCTGGTGCCCTTTCTTCAGGTCCTCCTCCGTGCGTTTCAAGGCGTTGAGCTCGGCCTGGGCGCGATCCATCTCCTCCTTCATGCGCCACCTCAGTTTGTCGCTGACCGCCGAGATGAGGGACGCGCGGATGGTGTCCTCGCTGATGGTGCCATCCCTGCTGGGGCCTGCACAAGGAGGTTCCACAGGCAGGAGATGGATTAATGCTGGCCTGCACCATACAGCCACTTGGAACAGCAAGTGGCCAAGCTGCTCTACGTACTTCAGCAATGTGAGACAGCAAAATAAGCTGCTCCCAGTAATAATTTCCAGAAGCCACAGTGAGATTACATTAGGATGGACACAAGTAAATTTATGAGTATGCATCCATTCATTCACTTCACTATTCCCATATCCACACCTTTTTTACTTTAAAAATGAGGTGGCCATTTCCTCTGAAGCCCATAAATGTTACTAGTCTGAGATCTTTTAAAGAAGAACAAGAGTTAATGGCTGGATGTATTCAACCACAATTAATGTAATAGCTGGCTTGAGACAATTAATTCACCTACTACAGGTATTAGTTTAGGGGATTTTGGGGTTTTTTTTAGAACTGCCAGGCCTGGTAAGGAGAGTTTTAAACTAAGAAACACAAAGGGAGAATTATAGAGACCACCCACACAGGCTCAAGTGGGGTACTTCCAGGCTCTCATGGGGAACCACCCTGACACCTGCTGGAGGGACAACACAGTCAGGAACACACAATCCAGGAGATTCCTGGAAAGCACTGACAATAACTTTCTGATACAGGTGCAGCCAACAAGGAAATATGTGCTGCTGGACCTTGTAAACTAACAAGGAATGTCAGGTTGAAGATGTGAAGGTTGTGGCAGCCTTGGCTACAGTGACCACGAGATCATGGAGTTCCATATCCCACAAGGAGAAAGCAGGGGAATGAATAAGATTGTAACCCTGGACTTCATGAGAGCTAATTTTGTCCTCTTCAGACCTTCTTGAAAGAATTCCATGGAATTTAGCACAGAGGGAAAAGGGGTCCAAGAGAGCAGGTGAATATTCAAGGATCACTTCCTCCAAGCTCAAGAACAGTGCATCCCTATGGGCAAGTGAGCAGAAGGGGCAGGAGACCTGAATATGCTTTTGCAAATTAGCCTTTCAAGGATAATTTCTAGAGTCTGTCACTAACACACTTTTAAACAGAAAGGTAAGTACTCTGTGTCTGTCACAAGAAATGCAATATGTCTCCAGACCAGGAAATTCAGAGTGCTCCAGAAAATGTGAAGTGGCTACTGGTGATGTTTATCACAACCCACTTCAATTATTCTGTGGGAAGAACTGGAGGGTCACGGTTTCCCCAGGCTTGTACCTCCTCACATATTCTAGATCAGTGAAATTTCAACTGGATTGTAACAACAAAGCATGAATTACAGAAGCTTTTGTGCCTAAACTTCACAACTGCTATGAATGAAACACAGAGAGATTTGAAGCTCTATAACTGCAAAGAAAATAAGCGAGAAGAATTTTTACCAGAGTATCTTTTTATCCAGAGACACAGTTATCAAAACCCTGAAGCTGCTACAGCATTATGCATATCACATTTCCTAGTACCCTAGATTTCAAAAAACAACAAAATGAGAAAAATACTCATCACTGCTCATGTGCATCTTGTATAATTGCTGACTTTTCTTTTGTTTTTACTTCTAAGACTGCATAAATTTGTATCTCTTCCCTATGTTTTTTACTCTGTTCCTGTCCCCAAAACCTACACCAAGCCTTAAGGGTGAAAAAATAAAGCTATCCAAATGAATGACAGGAACTGTGGGAAGAGGCACATCATGCTTACTAATCTACCAAAGCCTTCTAAAATACAGAAAACATAAATTTTGATCATTACTAATGTGAGCACTTTGCATACGTATAAGTTGCACCAGAATATGTGTACTTTTTTAAAAAATAAGCAAATTATCACTGAAAAGTAATGAGATTGAATTATTAAACAACTGGTGCAAAGACAGCCTTAAGAAAATATGAATGTCCTGACACTTCATCTGATTTACAGTTCTGGCCTAAAAAATTCACCCTGTTGCCAGTCAACAAGATAATTTGCAAAATTTGGTTAACTGTTAGAGCCAGCAACAGAAGTTGTCAAATAGCACCATGTACACAAATCCAGGAATCCATCATTGCTGCTTCTAATGAAAAGGAGAAAAGAACAACAGCATTTTCTGCACTGAGAAGGAAAACTTAAACCAAATCAATCAAACTATCTAGGACATTGTTTATTCACTGTATAGGACTTCCTGATTAAGGCAGACAATTGTTCCCAATCAAAAAGGCCTGATTTCCCTTCAAAAAACAGCATCAGCATGATTTTAGTTAGTGTTCACTTTACATAATAAATTTAACACAAAGTCAGAATCAGCCAGCACCAGTATCAGTAGAACTCATGCTTACTTTCTTTTCCCTCGACATCCCTCACTCTGGGAGTTTTTATGCAAGGCTCACTTTAACAGTAAGGTAGGACAGAGGAGAAAAATAAAATCACAATACATCTAACACAATGAAAGTTCAAACAGAAATGCCACCAGATAGGGAAGATGTGTTTGAACATAAAAAGGATCATTTTAATAAAGCTCAATCAATGTATCTTCTTATAGAGCATGAACCCATAGTGTCTTCTGTCACTTCCATAATTAGCCCAGCTTGGGGAAGATTTCATGGCACATGGTCATTAAATCCACAGAACTCTGAAACCTTTAACCTTTACTAGGCAGAGTCTGGTTTCAGAAGTGACCTTACAGAATCATAAAACCAGTAACTGCATCAGAAAAATAATTAATGGCAGATGACTGAACAGAAAAAAAAGACTGAAGGACTATCTGAAAAACCAGTGATTGTGAAAAACTTGAGCTACTTTGCATGAACATTTTCATTAAATTCAAACTAGGCTCACTACAGGAAACATACCATCACCCACACAATCTCTGAAGTTGTAACAACTGATAAACTCCTAAATAAACTATCAGAATTTACCACAGCCATACAAACTATACAGGAAAGAAACATTTTCAGTTGAAGGGAAAAAACAATACTGGACTATAAAAAACACTCAACAAAACAAACACAACAGAAACACCTCACAATATTTTAAGTGTAGTGGATGATTAAAGAGATGTGTTTGCATTTCATCTGGCACAAGAGATAAGCCATGTAAACCAGGTGTAGGCCTTTTACCTAGCTGCAGCAAACAAGTCAGTGAAATGTAAAATTGTCATTATGAAACCTGGCATTACAACACTTCAACATGGTATCACAGATGATCTGACTCAGGACTGGAAGAGTCTCCTATCTCTGGCAGATACTGCACCTCTATTCGTCTTCAGTGGGGACAAAAATGAGGGAAAGAAATTAAATGGAATACATTTCTACTTTAAATTACACTCTGCTACATAAAAGCAAAACTAGATTTGTTTGAGGAAGACACTGCAGAAAGCCAAGCATCCCTAGAAAGGTTCTCCAGGACACAAGTACAGCCTCACACCAGCAGGTGCTGTTTGAGGTACCTGAGTGGGACAGCAGCTTCCTTGCACTGTGCATGGCACACTCACATCACCTCAGAGTGCAGGGGACCACTGAAGCAGCCAAGAACTTAATTTCTTAGTTTCTTAACTGAAAAGGCTGAAGGAACTTGAACACAAAGGACAGGATGAGGCACAAGAAAAATACAACATACAACTTACTGCTGCTTTCAAATTCTGCAGTAACAGAACTCCTCAGATATTTTAGTAAGAGTAAAGTAGAAGCATCTCTCTTCCCTGGCTTGTCCCCATGTATGTGAAGGAAAATCACAAAATACACTCAGTTCTGAAAAGAAAAGACATTCTATGACTCTAACCGAGGTCATTCCATAAAAAACTGGGAATTCACACTTTACATAAAGAACCTAAGGATGCACTTCTAAATTATGGGGCTCAAGAGTCTACAATGGATTGCTAACGTGAACAACATCACAAGAGAACCTACAGCTTCACCATACAACTGTGCCAGGACTGTCAGCCAGCTGGAAAGTTACTGCACCAGCTGCCCACTTAACCAGATGACATTTATCACTGCTTCCCAGTCTTCTACACACACACTAAAAGTGAGGGGAAAGCAAGGGCCACAGAGCAGCAGACTGGGAAAAGACACAGGTCAGTACCCTAAATGGTGATGCTGAAGGGAACAAAGGAGGAAGTGACAAGTAGAGACCAGTAAGAAGCAACAGGGAAGAGGCTGGAGAAGAAACTCACTAAAAATGAAGCTCATTCCAAACTGCTACTTTCGAAAGTTACTATTTGGGGAGGAAAGAAACTATAGAGTCCATCAGATGTCTAAATGACGACAAAGGCATTTTTCCAAACCATGATCAGAGCAATGCAGACAAGCAATAGTCGGTGAGCAAAGCCTCATGTAGTTCCATACAGTGCTCTTCAAAATATTCACAAAGCACACACAGTGTAGTGCATAAACCCAGGAATTTACTGAATTCCTGACTGAAGGTGAATAAAATATATTTCTTCCTTTGAACATATTTTAATTAAAGATCAATATTTCAGAAGTTCAGAGTAAGAACACATTCCTTTTTCCATTTTATTTCTTTAAGTATCAGTTTCAGAGAGAAGCTTTACTTCAGAGAAAGCCTTTCCCAGGTACTCACCAACAGTGGTGACAGGAGGCTGAGAAGGGTAGTACTGAACACTAGTGGTGGCTGGAAAGGGAACTCCACCTGGATAAGGATAGTTTGGGTAGCTGCTTTGATAAAAAAAAGATATGCTAATGTTATGCAACTATTAGTAAAATACAATCCACCTAGATTATCTTTATTGCCACCATGTTAAACATTCATTTACATAATAAAATATCCAAATTGCAGGCCTTTTTCTTGTTCACATTAACATCTTTCACAACTGGTATTTCTAGTATTATTTAAGATACCATTTTATCTGAAATCCTATCTAGTTATGGCCTGGTCAACGTTTGGATAACAAATTCTCCTCAATCTCTTAGTTTTGCTATATGAAATCCCACAAGTATCCAAAATAAATTATTCTAGCTACAAACTCCCACACAACAATTTCAAATTAATGATTTTTAATATGACAACAGTTAAGAAGATGACTGATAAACTGCTTTATGTAAACCTAAAAATGCAAAAAAGTGCAAAATATGGTTGCAAGGTGAAACAAACTCCCCCAGAAATTCTCAGTCCTACTCTGAAGGATAAAAAATGCAAAAGTATTCATTTGCTCACTGAAGCAATTATGACATGTGACAGTCTACAACACTTTTCTAAAATACATTTGCTATTAACTAAAACAAGGACACAAATTAGTCAGTACTAGACTGACAAACACCTGCATACAGCAGAGTATTAACTACAGTAATAATGAAACAAAGTGGTCCAAAAAAACCCCTGTAAAATATAAAATAAGCATATTCTCTCTCTCTTCAGTCAACTGCAAATTTAGTAGTTCTTAAAACCTTCCCATTAATTCATAAATTATACATTTAAAAAACAATTATTCTATTACTTTAGTACAAATATTAAAAGCACTTTAAATAAACATATTTAAGAGGAAAAAGCATAAAATACTTTAAAAAATCCTAACTTTTCTCTTCATGAAACATTACACTCCTCCCTCCCAATCCTCACAGGTTTTAAATTTTTTTTAAAATAATAATGCTCCATATTACACAAATATATTATATATATTTATATATATATATATATAAAAGGATATGTTAAATAATATATATATAACATATAACATTGACATGTCCTACCACAAAATCAGGACATAAGGATATTAATAATAAAAACCATTAATTATGATGTAAAAAATGTAAGTACACACTAGGAAGCCGTAGTCAACATCTCACTATTTACTGAGACAGACCTGCAAGTCTTCTGGAAATGCTTTATTCCAAATTATTATATAGGAAAAAAATCTTGGTTAATATTAATAAAAAGCTTTGAAGTAACTTTATGTTCTTCAAATTCCCTTAGAGTGCTCTAAGTCCACATTTAAGCTGGAGTCAAGGCTTGTATTAACCCAGCAAAGTTTTATTCCATTTTTGAGCTGCTAATAAAATCTCAATTTTTAGGGGTACATTTCTTCCTATGTCATGTAAACATACCAACCTCATAAAAATATATGAGAGAAGAAAGATAAGGCTTTAGTCTTAGGAGCTTATTATTAGATTAAATAGATTAAATCTATTTATTATACCCATATATATCTTATTTGAAGCAACACTAAGAAAGCTAAACCTTCCTCCAGTTCTGGCTACTGACAAGAATTCAGCCCTCTCTTTTAACAAACTCTGCTAACATGAATAATTATACAATTACACCATAAGAAAATACAATTATGATTAGACACCATTCAATGAAACTCTCTATCAGGTAAATGATGATTGTTTAAAGGGGCTCTCACCTTGGGTTAGGAGTACTCGATGGTGGATAGGGAGATATTCCACCTGGAATTCCTGGCACATAGGAAGCTAAACAAAACAAGAATTTCATGTATTTTTACATTTCAGAAGTTAAAACCCTGAATGTAAAGAAGTTCTTCCTCATATATAAAAATAACCTTATTGTTATATTGATTTTGTTTTCTTAATCAAAAAAACCAAAACGTGGTATTAAAGATGACCCAGCTGAAAAGCTGTCTTCATTTTTTATGTTTTAGCTGAAAAAAGAATTTAACTTTTCTAGCCAATGATCTCTACTCACTAAACAACAAGTGCATAATTTAAGTACCTTCAGAGTAGTTATAAACTGATTGATGATACAAACACCTCCTTATCAAGCAATTTTTGCTATTTAGAAGTTGTATTTAAAATTTTGTTACCAGCCCATATGAATGTCTCAATAGTCTTAGCAAGTTTAAGATTTTTCCTGAAAAACTGACAAAATTATATTTTGCACATATTTATTCCACATTTCCAACAAATTTTAGGAATACGTGATCAAATAACTTTTTTTTTTTAATAGCTGAGCTATTTCCACCCTTCAGTGCTTTCAAATGATTAAAATTTCTTCTTAAGCGATCTATCTATAACATGAAAAAACCCAAACCCTAAATGCTAATGAAATACAGAAAGTCTGATTACACTAGTAAAACTAAGTAGCTATTAATAATTTCAAAACCCTGAAACATTTTCACTAAAATTACTTCAGCTATGAAGCAATTCATAGTACTTCAGACTCAAATAATTCAAAATAGTAATTCAAAGCACTTCAGCTTGGAGTGACTAAAAGAGTAATCAAATGTGGTTTATTGAAGGTTTGCCCTCTGCTAAAACTGCACTTCTACTGACCCCCACTGTTCCTGGAAAATCAGGACAATCCAATCCTCTGGTGCTCTCACAAGCAGGGCAGATGAAATACAGCTGGAAAGTCCCAGACACCTGCCCTTAGTCAATTATTCCTAATGGTCCCATTTATGTTTGCTACCCATTTTCTCACAGGTTCAGAGCCTAAAACCTTGCTAAAAATGAGTTCTGCTGGAAATGGCAATGAATAGCACCTCAGCTTTGCAAATATAACACTGTGATCAAGTAAACACCATATTTCAATAGTAAATGGACACAGCCTTAAAAATCTGGCAAAAAAATAACCCCAAATACAGCTACTGTACCATTAAATTCACATGGAACTGTTAGAACATTATTAAATAAACAATCTCCAGCTAAACTGCTCCCCCTTCCCTACTGTCCCAGTCTTTGACTTGAGGAAGTCTATGCTACTGTCTTTTTTCCTTTGTTTCTCCCAATAAAGTCACCTCCTGGAAGAATTTCTAGGATTTTCTGTTTCTCACTTCCTCTTTTTCCCCTACCTACCTATCCCCAGTCTTTAAAATAAGATGCCTTCAGAAGTTTAAATAAATAATTTATTTTAAAAGTCTTGAGGTTTATTGCAAGAAAGTAAGAATGAGTACCAAGTCAGACCACCAAATTAACGGAGAACAAAAAAATCACAAGGCAGGGTTTTTTTTTAAACATTCAGCCAGCAATTTGGGAAAAAAAAAGAAAAAAAGAAAAAGAGTCCACACAAACAGGAGTGTAGGCATAGGAAACACAAGCTGTAGGGATGCTTGTGTTTGTGAAATGAATGGAATGAATGGTTGCAGGGTACTTAAAAGATGGGCTTGTATTAGTAGAATGAAAAAAAAAAATTGAGATACGAAGTTATTTGAATAATTTTAAGTCTGTCTTGGAATGTTGACAGTATACTAGCTGTTTTGAGGAGCTGAGGGGTGTTTGAGTGTGTTCTGGTTTTGTCTGGGTTTTGCTGTGTTGTCACACAAACTTGATTTTTCCCCTCCAAAACCCAAAACCCCACATGAATTCTTAGACTCACCGAACCTTTTCAGTTGGAGAAGACCTTTAAGATCATTGAGTCCAACAAGGGAAATTACAGCCAGGTGAATTCATTAGCCAGCAATACAAAAAGTAAAATGCAGTACTTGAGGGCAAACTGTGCAGGGCAACAATCCCTTTGAAATCTTAACATGGTTATGTGCAGAAATCAGCAGGGATCAGCACTTACTGGTTGGTGGGCCTGTTGCCTGGTAGGGGGGGTAGCTGGAGGAAGCAGTAGGCCGAGAGAACACTGGAGGTTCCTCTCCAAACACAACAATCATCACCTGGATCAGGTCCAACAAGTCTGACTGGGGCTGGGAGGGAAAGCAAACCACAAGTTGTTCATTTTGCTGACAGAGAGTTTAACTGGCTGTAGCAACAGCAGGATGCCACTCCATCAGCTCTCAAAAGCATTCCTTTTATTTGTGGGTTTAAATGCTCTTAAAATGCATGTCTGTATCTGTATATATATGTGCATAATTAACTTCCTTTCTGGATTCTATTACAGATACCAAACCCAGCCAGCTTGTACACAAAAGCATATAGCAAAATGCAGCCACATTTACACCCAGAATAAACTGGGTAATACATGGTTCCATATCAACTGCAGGACAATAAATGACTGGGTATAAATGTCCAATCATTAATTATGATAATACTTACAAAAATTAAATCCCAACATGAAAAAAATACAAATCCCCAAGCTTTTCAGACATTTCAATTTCATACACTATGGATCTTGCTCTGATTCAGAATGTCTCAACAGAAAAAAATCTTCTAACCCACTAAGGAGTGGCACAAACCTTCTTTAAATACAGTTAAACCAGGCTTCTCTGTTTATAACTACTTAATATAGGCATGATTTCATTTTGCCAAAATAAGAACAAGCATCATGAATGCAGCACCAGATTAAATACCCCAAATCAGAGTTTATTTAGCTCTATAATCCACTTACTTGTTTTTACCAACCTCTCAAACTGAAAGAATTCTGTATCAGCTGTACCTTAGGTGATCCTCTTGCTTTGTGCAACACCTGCCCTAGGCAGTCTTTTTCCACTACTACTATGCAAGCACTGAACTATCACCCATCCTTAATAAACGTATTCCTGTTAATCACTTTTTACAGAACCATGCATCTTGTATCATTTTTCTAATCTTGTCAGTTTATCTTCTGTACAAGTCCATGTTTTGGCCAAAATCTCTATGAGGCCTGCACTGCTCAATGCCCCTGTTTATTGCTAAAGCAAATATGACCACATATATGTGATCCAGGAATATCTACATAAAGAAGTCCAAGTGCTTGTAAAAGTCCATTTTAGTCACAGAGATATATAAACTAAATTTATAATTTCCCTCCTGTAAACACTCTTATCTCACAAATCTTCACATCACTCTCTTGCCAGGGGAGAGGACACCTTATGCTGCACTATTTAATCAGACAAGTTGTAACTGAAGATACAATTAATTACATTAAATAACCAGAACACAGAATGCAACATCCTGAACTTTAGAGCATTTCAAAAAACAAGCAGTTGATTTCATTTAAACATTGTTTTAAAATCTCTAATAAAGACTATGGTTTTTATTAAAAATTATATGACTACCTCAAGGAATGCAGAATGAGCAGTTTGAGAATTTCCCATACTTACATATTTCCACTCATGCAGGTAGGGAAGGTATATCTTTCCATTTGCATCAACATGCTTCCCAGTTTTTATTGTCATAGAGCTAGTGGGTTTAACAAAACAAATTGGGGGGTTGAAAGGGTAGGTGTCCAGCAGCCACAAGCAAAAGAATTTATTATATGTGTTACCTAGAAAAGATATTTTGAAAGATTTTAGAGGTTATTTCAATTCTTCAGCTGTCCTCTTGTATTCAGACTCAGAAAAAACTCCTAAGCCCAGTAAACTCAACTGTACAAAGGTAGAAGCCAGAGCCAAAATCTACTAATAATATTCAATGAATAGGTAACACTATGGCCACAGACTCAATATTTTTCAGAACACTTTAACTTTTATTTACAATAATCACTCACCACTAATACACAGTCTCATTTGTTTTATAAAACTCTAATTTGAATTATCATTAGCTGCAGCAATAAATGGTTTGCAACCCTCATTCAACTGACAAGCCTGAAAAAACATGCAATGCTGAAAGAAAAAAGATGTTACAAAGCTGTAAGTTACTGAAAAAGCAATGCTAGCATTCAGATTGTATCCTGCAGCAAAAACAGAGAACAATTTCTTTAAAATACTTTACTTAGGACAAGTAAAGCATTTCAAGAACGATCACTGAAGTAGTGAAGTTGAATCAGGACATATCTAAGTTTTTCATGCAATTTGGGAAAATAATGGGGAGGATGATAATTATAATACATGCATACCTCTGTAAGACACAGGAATGGTTCCACTAAGGCTCATCAACTCCCTGGATGAACCATCATTAAAAACTGAAAGAGAACAAACAATAGTTTTAAAACAAACACATTGGTTACATTAACCTCAGCTCAGGTTATTCCTCATCTATTTACTGGCTAAGTTTTCACATGTTCCACACATATAAATATAAACTCAGCCTGAAAGGTTCAGCTCTTGCACATTTATGGATTAGCAAATAACTGTCCACAGTCAGGTACCTCCTTATGAATAACACACTTCTGAGAAATGAATGACTAATAACTGAGAGACTACCTTCTCTACAAACAAAACTGTTTCCTCATTCACTGACCAAGTAAAATGTTGGAACCTTGCAAACTAAATTGCTGCAAAGATAATCTGAACTCAAATTTAATTATCAAACCAATTGTCATCTGAGGTTTATAAAATAATTCCTTTAGTTTTCTTTAAAAAAAACAGGTCATCAAGAACACTGAAAATTCCTGGGCACAGGCAGTTATTACAGAATCAGTAAAGGTAATTTAACCAAACAGTAATACACTGGAGAGGAAGTCAAGTGACTCTGTCAAATCTTAGTCACAAACTACACAAAAACTCTGACCTAAATTTACTGAGTTGCTGTATTTAGTTTTCTCATACTTTTAATCCAATACATTATTCTTGGCTGAATAAATCAGCTTCTGTTGAGGAAGCTTTTATCTTCTTAACTCCTCCTGAAAGTTTCTAGCCATAATTCAAATGTAGGTTACTGTGCACAATTATTGTGGTGCTGATACTGCAGAACAAGGCAGATAGAACATGTTGGGATTTCAATGGGGGTATATATTTCATTATTAATATGAGCTTGAAAACTGTCTCGTCAGCAATGCAATCACTTTCTTGCAGCTGATGTCACTGCTACAAATAATATTGATTATCTGTAAGTGATTCTGTGCTTAGCCTCTTCCAAGCAGCTTAAAGAGCATTAGGGAACACAAATGGCTACAGGTCAAGGATATCTGAAATTGTGATCACCACCTTCTGCATACTTCCTTGTGCAGCTATTCCAGCCACAGCCCTTTCACTCCTGTTTTGTTTCTCCAGTCACTGCATGAATTTTTATTTCTATGACAGCTGCTGGCTTGCAGCTACTCAAGTTAAAACTAATTCATCTTTTACCTGTCCATGTCCATTCTTAGTATTTCTCAATCCAGATATACAACTTAAAAAGCAGAAGACTTCTAAATTTTTGATGATGTATTAGCAATGTAAATTGGGTCCCAGAGGAATCCCACAGGTAACAGTTAAAAAAGGTGACCATAAGAAGGCTGACCTCAGCAGTTATGCTGGCTCACTGTATGCTGTGATTGAGACTTTAAACCAGCTAACATCAGTGATTATCATTGATAATTTACATTACAAAGCCCTCATGCCTATTTCCTATATACTTGACTCTGTTTTCCTCATAATCTTAAGGACTACCACAATGATTTTAAATGAAGCATTTCTTCACTGATTTACAGTTCTTCCTACACAGATTTTTAAAAACGTTTTTATATGGCAGCAAGCTGAATTTGTGAGATACCAGCAATCTCAGGACACCAACTGATGACATCAGTGAGTGATTAACTAAAAGTTAAGCTGTGAAAAATGTGACACTTCTTGGCACATTAGATAGATATTTTCTAAAATCACCTTACTATATTACTGAGTCAGTCTTTCTAAAGAAGCACTGATGTCAGAGACAAAAAAGAGAAACTCAAGTTATGTTTTCTGGTGTTAACCTTTTCTCCCCCACAAAAACTACCAAAGACATCCAACACATCAACAATTCACCAACAAAAACTTTCTCATGCACAGACTAACCATATGAATCCATGACAGGTTTGAGGTCCTTGTACTGAGTAATAACACTGGTTGTCTCCTGTATGGTTAGGTCTCTATACTTATACTGGAAAACAAAAGAGAAAGAAATTTACTTCAGAAGCTAAATTTTTACTATAACTTAATTCAATTTTTTATTTTACCCAATGACAGCATTTATGAGAGTTTACATCTATACATGGATATTTTTCTCCACTCTTAGTTTGGAATAATAATTTATTTGTCCATATTACTTAAATGACCACTGCCTATAGAACTTCAACAAGGTGTTAAGTCTTAACAAGGGTCTAAGTATCAATTGATTTGGGAAGAGCTGTTCTATTTTCTAAGTCATCTCCCAACAAATACAGTGATGTTTTGAACATTCCTGAAAAACAGATATCTAGCATCTGAACCACACAGATAGATTTCACAGCACTTTCCAAAGTAACACCATATTTATCAATCATTGATTAGCATTTACATGTATTTTGCCAGCTAGAAAGCAGATTTACCAAGACACAATATTGCCAGCAATAATAATGGTTTTACCCATTTTCTTTAATCAGGAGCAGGCAGTAACAGCACAGATGCCCTGTAAATCACAGATACAAATCACCAGGCTCAGAGCTATAACCCACAGACAGCAAAGAGCTCCCTGGGCAACAGAGAGTTGGTTCACCACACAGCACAGCCCTTGAGCCTTGTGGTCATTTCTCCTAATAATTACAACTGAAAAGAAAAGACAGCAATGTGGTCCCTTGACATTTTCTTCATTCTAATACAATTATTAAAAATTACAATCCTTAGATGCCTTAATACAAACAGACATTTCATTGAACATTTCTTCATAGTAGGAAGACCAAGAGCCCAGCACAATGAAATGTCCGACATCCAAATGTTAGCAACATCTGAACAAATTAATTCAGATGTTATCCAAGAGCAAACTGTGGTGCCACAGATAAAGGTCACCTTGATCCTGACAAACACTCATGAGTTGTGAAGCTTAGAAATTAGCTCTTCTAACTCAGAGATTGACAAGGATGCTCCTCCCGGGCATGACAACTTGGATTTGCTGAGCAGAGATGAACCCACAATGCCACCTCAGCCTACAGGACACACCAGCACCTCGGGTGATGCTGGGACTGACCTTCCCCAAATGACCAAGGACACAGCAGCCACATGGGCCACCTGCAAAGTGCTGGGCTGTGGGACAGAAAGCACAAAGATGGTAGAATGGTTTGGGCTGGAGCCGACCTTGAAGATCACCTCATTGCAAGCCCAAGGCAGGGAACCTTCCAGTATTCCAGGCTGCTCAGAGCCCCATCCAGCCTCCCTGAACACTTCCAGGGATGGGGCACCCACAGCTGCTCTGGGCAATCTGTGACAGTGACCCACCATCCTCACATAAAGAAGCAGGCAGAGTCAGGCTTCACTTCCACTTTTGGCACAAGAAGCTCAAGTCAGTTGAGTCAAGAACTGATAAAACAATGCCTCAGCAGGCACACTGTGAATCCAGGGCTGATAAACAACAAATTTGGTTATCAGGGGTGCCTTCAAAAATTAGGCACAACACCTGAACATTCAGCAAGCATTTTCAGATCTCTCTTAAAACAAAGAAAGGTAACATTCTTGCAAACTGCTTAGACACTGAGTGATGATTACTTAGTAGAGCGACTGTTGTATGATTCCAGCTACTGCTGCAAGCAAAATTAAATGTTAATTTCAGCTGTCAATTTCTGTACTTAGATTGATTTCCAAGAAATGTCAAAATCTCTTTGGGAAATATAAGATCCTAGTGATTTCTACAAGGGTATCTAAACCTGATTAACTTGAATTCCTAATTTCTAGACTTTTTTTTTCCTCCTCCATTCTCAGACTGCATATGCATTCCCCTCATTATATATACTAGGAAACAGATCACAGAAAGATGAAGCTTTTCAAGATCTGACAGCAGGTAAATACCTGAAGTTAAATTAGGATGCACCAAACAGGGTCAAGTTTTTGTAACCTTATACACTGAACTATTCAATTTGGGAAATATCACTAAACTTCCCTCTCTAGAACAGAAAGTGTAACTATTTTGGAAAAATAAATATAATGAAATAGCATCTTCATTTTTCATCACCTACAGAAAGTCAGCAGGAGTATGAAATGAACAAGTGTGGGAGAACAAGGACATTGGACTACCTTAAATTCTATTTCTTCTATGGCATCGCAATAATTAATTTAGCAAAGACAGGTGTATACAAATACCTACATGATCTAATTTGCTGACACCAAGTATTCAGCCCTCATTTTCAAGCTGATAAAAAAATCTGCTCATGACTCCATGCAGGTGAATGTGCCGTTGGTTTTGATCGGATTCTCAACTGTTGTACTTCATTTCAAAACGCTTCACATATGATTAAGTGGTGCCAAAACACATCCGAAATCCCCCCTAAGAAACCCGTAACTCTCCCTAAGCGCCAGCCTTAGGGGTTTTCATTGCAAGCTGCTGGACGAAGCCCAGTTTTCACCCGAGGAGCGGCACGCGTGGCTCTGCGTGATCCCGTGGTTAATGATTCGCTTTCCAGCAGATTTCCCCGTTCCCTCACGGCAGGGCCGATGACCAAACCCACCCCACCCCGCTCGGCGACGCTGAGCTCGCCTTCTCCCCCCTACAGAAGCGCCGTGTGCCCCAGGGCCCCGCCGGAGCCCGGCACTGCCCCGGCCCGGCACCGAGCAGCCGGGCACGACCATTTTGGGCTGGCTGCGCCCGTCCTCCCCTCCCGACCCGAGGCCCAGCGCTGGGCGCCGCGGCCCGTACCTTGGTGAGCATCTTCTTGAGCTGGCTCTCGGACACGGCCATGGCGGCCGCCCCTCGCTGTGGCTGCGGGTGCCGCTCCCGGTGCCGGTGTCGGTGCCGCCAGCCCGGCCCCACATAAACACAGGAAGCGGCCGCGCGCCCGCTTCCGGCGGCGGCCCCGCGTCACGGGGCGGGCCCGGGCGGCACCGGGAGCCGGGCGGGCCGAGCGGAGCGCTTCGCTTTGCCGCTAAAAGCTGCCAAAGCAGCGCTGGGCCAGCCCGCCGCCCGCCGGAACGCGGAGAGACATTCCCCTCCGCGGCCCTTCGGTGATTGTGCGCGGAGCGCCACGCAAGCGCAACATCACAATGCGCACCTGTATGAGCTGGCAGCGTTCTTAGGTTGAAATTATTACAAGAACACCAAAGTAAATAAACGGCAGCTTGATATTCATGAAAACAAATGCTCAACAGATGAGAAACAACACAATGAAAAACCTTAAATTCATATAGTGTTTTCTTTCCAAAGTAAGTGAAAAAAACCAAACCCCAAAGCGCAGCAAGCAGCAAAGTTAGTTACCTGCAGCCACCACTAATTTTGCCCCATCATTTACCACTACAGCGAAAGGACTTTGGGTATTCCATAAAAACAAAGGTCCGGATTACTGAAGGTTTTTTCTTCCTACTTTTAATCCAGTTCTGAGATGAGTACCCACTCAGAACTCCCGGCATGTATGGCTCTTTGTGGGATGTCACTGGAAGGCACAAAGGATCACATCTTTTGCTCTGCCACAGATCCTGCTTCTGCTCAGAACAAATTTCCAACAATATTTAATCAGCCACCCCTCAAAGTGTAAACGTGGAATGACATTCCCAAGCTGCACACAGCAGAGTGGAGCCCAAGAGCCTTGTTCCTGCCACATGATGCTGAGGTATAATCAGGAGGAATTACAGTCTTTTACCATGAGTAAATCAAGAGGTTAGAACACCAAAAAATCCTTGATCTCAAAACCATCTGTTTTTTACCTACAAATCCACACCCTGCTTTTTCATCACATCCTTGGCCTCCAGGGAAGAGGGTTACAGGTTCTGTTGCCTTCTCCTGAGGCTGGTGTAAAGCTCCCAGCCAGCTTTGAATTGAGGTCTGAATGTGCAGATTCTCCTGTGCTGTTTAACTGCTGGATTTTATCTTTTATTTGAAGCCCAGTTCCTGCTCTTTCCATTCAGGAAGAGCCCTTGTTCCAGTGCTGCATATGTGTAGTGCAGATGCTTTAATGCTCTGAATGCCCTCACAAAGCAAAAGTCATGACTGGAGCATTTCAGATATCATTAGGTGTGAACAGAAATCCATAGCCAATAGTTCAGGGTAGAAGGATACTGCAAACATCATGTTCCCCTTGGTAAACAGCAAAATACCAGGAGTGCATTGACATAAGAGCATCTACAGCCATGGAAGATGGAGCTATGGAATTACATCACCAGTGCCTGTGGAGCTGGAGTGTGTTCCCTACACAAGCCTCAGATACAGCCTTTAAAAGCCATGAGGGAGGGTTCAAGTGGGCTCTGCAGGCTGGAGTTTCTGCCCCTCTCTAGGACTGCCTCCTGAAGAGCTGCAAAGAGTTAAGAGTAACTCAAGAATCAGGCTGTAACTGGCAGCCAAAAACCACAGGAAAGTGCCACCTGAATTTAGGTCAAATATTCTTGTGTTACCCACCTCATTCTAAAAAGTGCTACCTCATTCATAAAGTGCTACCAAAAGTGCACTTTACAAAGAAAAAAATACTGTACAGTGCAGTATTAAATTATTTAAACCTAAACCAAGAAAGCACTTTTGGAAAGGAAAGTAATAAAGCTTCCTGTTTTCTACAGAAATCCATATGGATGAAGCAACCTCTTCTGCCTTGCAGATCTCCACCTTCAGTGAGCAGACACAGAGGCTTCCCTTGTGCTTCCTTACAGTTTCAGCTGCTGCTGAAGGTCATGAAGTGAGCCTGCACTGCTTTGCAGTTTCTCTTGCACCAGTGGGTCTTCCTCCAGTCTGACCACTTCAATCACTCCACTGGTTCCAAGAACACATGGGAGACTTAAGAATACTTCACTGTTTATATTGCAACACCCCTGAAACAACACACAAAGAATGCTGTCACACACACAATTATTTCTGCTGCAGCTATAAAAAGGCATACAACCACACAAAATGACTTGATTATTTCAATTAAGCAAGGATATTCCAACACATGGCATGTTTGTGTAGGTTAAATTCCATTTATTTCAGATACTGTACAGTGGGTTACTGTACAGAAACTGTAAAATATTACTGTGTGCAGACAGAAATTTGTGAACTATTCCAAACATGGGGAATTTTTCCTAGATAGATAGATCTCTGTAATGCAGACAGTTTATATCATTAAACACCATTTCTTAGCTAGAACAAGCAGGAACACTTCATAGTACAGTATCATTAGTTCTTTTAGAACTGAATAAAATAAATGAAATAAAACAGCCTAAGAACTGGGGAAAATTTTTCAAATATTGATCCCATACAGATTCTGCAAAAGCTTTTATCAAACTTATATCCCTATAATTCAAGTTTACACTGCAGATTGTGTTTATTTTTGGAATCTGGGAAATTTTACATGCTGTAGATACTTTAAGAGACTTGTTACCCCTCTGTATCTATATTTAGTTCAGGAGTGATTAAAACTTCACTTGAAATAGAATGATTCAATTAGGTATGTGCCTGTACTCAATAAAATAAGCAGCCAACTCAACTTCCCTGCACAGGGACATGCAAATTGTCCTTCTGAAGGCTCCAAATTGAAGTGACAAATACATGTTCCTACATGGTTTCCTCATCCTATAGAATGACCTAGTGCTTTAGTGAAGCCTCTTAGGAGAAACTTCAAACAAAATTCAGTCTACAATTTTAACTACTGCTTCATAATCTTTTCTGGAACTACAGCTCACATTTCATTTGCCAAATCCAGCTATTTTAGGGGTGCTGGGCAGCAGCTTTAAATGTACTTTGTCTCTGGACTTGTATTTTTAGGAGAATAATTCACTTTCAGTATTGGTTTCAGTTTAAAACAGTAAGTGATTTTTGCTCATTTTTGGAGTAGAATTGAGAGCTGTTGTTGGAAAAAAGTAATGGCAGTAGCACTACTTCAGAACAGTGAGGCTTCTGTGCTGCTAAAATTAATGGTCATAATAATATAATTACAGTGCCATCCCAAAGATATTAATAACACATTTACCTTAGCCAGAGTGGATACAGAATGAACCTTTCTTTTATCTTTCAGAATGCTGTCAGCCAAATCAGCAACTGAGAGCCCAACAGACCAAGATCTCTGACCTTTTCCCTTTAGGACTTCCATAGCTCTATACATAAACCAGGAAAAGGAGAAAAACATGATGTTTAGATTGTAATTATTCTTATTTTGTTTTTTATGTAAAACCCAAATTACAGGTTTAAATGTACCACATCAGGGAAAGTGTAATATAAAAATATGATTCTGTAATAAAGAATTGCTGGAAAGAATTTCTTCACAAAATTTTTTCTCTACAGTCATAGCAATTCTCTGTTCTGACAAGAGATGTAAGTGATAATTAAATCAGTTAAATTCATCCAAACTGCTGCTTTGCTTTGAGGCAAATGCTTCCAATACAAACTCTTAGAAAAATGGGCCACAAGGCTTGTCTAATATTTGTTTTAAATACACAACTAAACAGCTCTGATATTCTGCTGTATATTGTGGTGTCTCCTTACATTGCCACAGGCACAATGTTAGTAACAATTTCAGAAAAACAGAATACACATCCATAACAGTGAATGACAACTTGACCTACAATTTCATATCAACTCAATTTATCAACATTTTAGAGCAAGCTTCCTCCACTTCATAAAGAGCTGAAGAACATGTAAACACCAAGTGCCTAAACATGAAGGGAAAAAGAAAAGGTTATAATGGTGTTACCTGTTAGCCACCTTTTCCCTTGAGTTACGAGCAGCCATTGCTTCTGTTTGATTTGCAACTACATTACAGCTAGTCCACGATGATACTAAACAGAAACAACAACAAAGAAAAAAAAAGCATTTGAGGTTGTGGTTTGTTTTGTTTTTTTCTTCTTCCTGTGACAAATGACAAATACTTTTGCTACTACTCCAGATCTACAGACTTTGGCACCTCAAAATTGTATTGCTTAAAGCCATTATTATGAGAATTTACCACCCTTCTTAATACTTTTCCCATTACCTTCATTACTTTTCTCAATTATTCTTTCATTATTAAGTTACTTAGGCACTGCCAGGACATTACAAGGTCACAGTCATACTAAAGCATCACTTTACCTTTGTCTTCCCCTTGCTCACCAACAACCCAGGCATCTTTTGCCAGCACCTCTGCTTTCAAAAGGTTGGTCAGTATGTACTGAAATCTCTCTGAATCGAGGTTGGCACCAACTCCAATTACTCTGCTTTTGGGAAATGAGCTCAGCTTCCATGACACAAACGTCATTACTTCAACTAAAGGTCAAAGAAAAAACAGGTTGCCAATGAAGGACCATTCAAAGTTTAACTCAACCACAATTTTGAATCATCATTACAAAAAATTCTGGGCTTCTTTACTTTAGAAAAGGCATAAGCATGTAAGAACATATTGGTAGCTTATTTCAACCTAAAACACAAAATTGGTGGGGAAGAAGTGAAAAAAGAACAATAATGATGAGAGTAAGAAGAGCTGCCTTCAATGCATTACAGGATAGAAGCTCACACTTCTTTCCCTTTCCTAAGTAGTGATTTTGCTTTGTCTTAGTTCACAGTGCCACTGACCTGGAAACTTAAACCTACCACCAAAACCTAGCTGCAATATTTACTATTAATGCTATACTTTGTATCTGAACAGCTTGTGTGTGTGATCATCTGGCACATAACACACATGGATCTATGTGTGCACAGGGGAAATGTGCACACAAAACTCACAACTGACAAGACAACAGCCAATGGATGCTAATGATGTAGACACAGGTTGAAACTATGCACAGCAACATACAGAAATACATACCTGTTACACAAAACAAAGAACATTATTTTCTTTTATCTTGGTAACAGTAAAGAAAAAACCCTCAAAGACAGTGTCCTGCTCAAAGCTGAAAAGGAAAACATCTTTCAGAGTAGCAAGAATTTTTAACTAACCAGGTGTTTTCAGCAGTAACATATTTTTAAAGCAGGCCAGGGAAAAAGCCAAGTGAGGGACAGAACATTATGCAGAGTAGCAGCACACCTGGATGAGAAGCAACAAGGAGAACAGCATTCTGACTGTAGTGGGATACTGCTGGAATAATTCCTCTGAACAAATCCACATTGCTTTGAATGACATCGAGGTAAGTCTGGGCATTACCCAGAGAATTAACTGTTAGCACCACAACTCTGGAATCAGCTGAAGCAGAAAAATCTGAAAATGTAAAGAAAACATATTTGAAATTTACATCATTTTATTGAGTTTTGGATGCAAAATCAAGAGCTGTTCTAAAGGCTGAACTACAGCAGCCAATTAGGGATTCTTTGCCTCCTGTCCCTCTCATACCCCCCAGTGTGGAATTTGGGGCTCTTCCACAGCACCCATAAAACACAGCTCTCCCACAGAACTACTTTCCTGTTTTACAGGTGCCAAACACAAAAGGAAGACTACAATTTGTCCAAGGTTACAGAGCAGAGACCAGAAAATATCTAAACAGCTTTGACAGATAAACTTTTCCAAGTTTTCTTAGCAAGAGAGAAAAAAAATTCCATGATAAGGCTCCTTAACTTTTATTCCAATTGTTAAAGGAGAAAAGACTTTTACTCCTTTATCTGAGACTTCTTCTGTAATTTTTGATCTTATACCTTAATAAAGGGCGTGTAGACAACCATTAAAGCACTCCAAAATACTATCTATTAAGTCAAATAAAAGACAAATTTTATTTATTAGCCCAAAGAAATATACAACCATGCTTGCTGCAGGAATTTGTAAATCAAAGCTGCCTTGAGCAGGTCTGAGTGCCACACAGGTGATCAGCCTGGACAGAGAAATAGGGTGATTTGTCTGTTGCACCACTTTTGGAACCAGCTGAAGCCAAAGCAGAGGTCTAATGCAATTTAATTTGTCTACTGACAAATTAAAACCATACTAAGCAGGATATAATTAATACCAGCTTGCCCCAAACCTGGATATCAACATACTAAAATAGCAGGTGACAGTATACAAACATTTGGTAGTACTGTAACACTACCAAGCTTCTTATACCACAGCTAAATGCAAAAAAATGTCAGGCAACCACAGAGGCACAAACAGATCTGTGGTACAGCTGCACAACCAGGGCTCAGGAAAAAAGGTGTGCTAGCAGTAAAACCTGCAAGATAAGATCAAAGAATATACAGCAGGCAATTCCAGGTGCAGAATAAACCACAAAGATGCCTGGTAGAACCAGAAAAAGTCCCCAAAATAAGATAAACTAAAAGAGAAGCACAAGACAACCCCTCATTTCATGCTGAAAAGGGTGCAAGGAACATGGAAACATGACACATAAGCAAGGAAGAATGTTACTTATAAACTTCTGAGCTGCATGGCCTCAACCCCTTCAACCATCAAAGACCATCAAAGGCTGTAACTAATCATAATTACAGAGACATGGCATTGACTCTGGAATTAAGCTCCCAGCTGACTGAGGACAAGGTTATTAAGAACTCATTTTTTGAGTATGCAGTGATAGAGACTAAGGACTCACTGTTGGCTATGTGCATGTTTAATGAACATCAAGCTAGGAAAGCAGCACTTTGAAACACACCTTTATTTGTCAGCCTTTTGAACACTGCCTTCACTAATTCCTAGGCAAATGTATTTCCCCCTTCCCTCCTTCTCTCTGCCCATGACACAGAAGTTCCAGACTGGCTTCTCTGTATTTCTGCATGAATTTCAGCATCAGCCTCTCACCTGCAAGTACAGGCTTTTAAAAAAAGACAGCCTGTGTGCCACTGTATCTCCCCAGGTGTCCTGCTCTTGTTAAGATGAACACAAGCACACACAGTACAGCACCCACTCCTGTTCCAGAAACTTCTCATACCTTTGCTGATCTCCACATTTGGCACAGCAAAAATCTCCAAATCCATGGTCCCTCCTTTTGCTGCACCTTCAGAAAGATCCAAAAGAACCACCTTGTCTGCAACATCCTGTATGAATAAAAATAGCACACATCAATAATAAACCAAAACAAAACTTGTTCTTGTGGGACTGAGGAATAAAACCCATTCCTCCCATTTCATTGTTTGCTGTACTGTGCACAAATCACACAAAATTACAGCCAAATCACAAGGAAAGGGACTTAGTTTAGGAAGTCTAACTGGAAAAAAAATACATTACAAAACAAACAAAAAACTCACAAAACTATCTCTGTGAAGTCAAAAATGTTGATGTTATTGCTGTGTCTAACATACAGCTGTGATGAAGTACAGCCCATCTACAGACTATCCTTTTGCAGGGAACTAGGAGATCCCAGCTTTGAATTAAAAAAGCTGACTGAGAAACCAGGGCAGAAAACTAACACCTCTGTGTTATCATCATTTAACTGAAGAGATGAGTGACCTAAGCAGTGACAGTTGTTAAAACTGATGAGGTATTCCTTAGCATCAGATATTAAGAATTAGATTGGAATCCTCTCTCAATTTTAATCAAGTCTCTTGCTATTTTTAATAGTCATGTACCTTTGCTGCAACTGCTAGTACACATGCAATGCCAAGATCTCCAGCTCCAACAACAGTAATTTTGTTAAAACATCCTTCATTTCTGCCTCCAGTTTTACTCCTTGATTTCATGTCAGTCTCTCCTGCAATTAAAAGAAAACCACAAACTTAGGTGCTGGCCCACCCTGTGTCAATGTAAGTACTGCTGCTTCATAAAGGATCATGGTTGTGCAAGAGTTAAATCAAGTTACATGGACTTTTTCAAAACAGCAGTTAAGACTGACCACAGAAAATCCATCACAACTTGCAAGGTGTAAAAACAAATTCCTTTCTAGACAGGAATGTTGTTTTTTTCATTAAGTAGAAATAAATGAGCATGATAATAGCAAGAAGTTAAACACTAATACACAAATCCAGCACTCACTTTGCTGCTATTACAGGTGTACACACAGATCATGGCCATAAAATTTGTAATATATAAACCATGTAGGTTTCTTCATGACATCAAGTAATGACAGTAAGTGAATATATTTTATAAGAACATTAGAAACAAGTCCATGAAAACATCCCCACCTCCAGTAATCTTTGCAATGTAGGAGAGAAGTTCTGATTGCCTGGCTGCATCAGAAGATGACAGTGAGTACAAAGGGAGCTCTTCCTCAAACTTTGCAATCATTTCCTTGATTAATCCAATGAGAGTTGATTTAGGCTGAAATAGAGCACACAAACAGAAGACAAAACAGCTGAACAGCTATTTCACATAGTAGTATCAGCTGGGAACTGCCAGAGCCATACAAAATTTAATCAAATTATAAATACTGACACTCTTAACATTTACACAAACATCTAAGGGAGAGAAAAGCATCACTTTGAGAAGATACTTTCCAAACAGGAGTATGGATTAAAAGGAATTTTACAGAAGGAATTCTAAAATTAAAATTACCAGTGCCAGTAGTTTTTGAAGGCATCCATGAATATATGGAAGCCTTTGATACAGCCCCATCCAGTATTATAAAAGAGACAAATCCTAGCTAAAGAGAAGTTAGTTCAGCCTTCTTAGATGAACTCAAGTGACCAGACTTCTGGCAATTCAGTTCTTCTCCAGGCAAAATACACTTTTTGAAGTCAGCAGAAGTTCCCTTAGGAATTCCTGTATCAAAAATGTCAAGTAAAGCCCATTCATTTCAAAAAGCTGGCATTCATTAAATAATTTTTACTGGCCTGGCAGTCATATTTAAGTGAACAATACAGTGCACAAAATCATTTAGCAACAGCACTGCCTTTTGAATCTCTGTGCTGTTTCAGAGTTCTGCCAAAAGAGACACACCCAAAAGGCAGAAACTTCCATTGAACTTTCTTGGGGGATGCTCAACTGGTCTCACTGTTCAGAGCAACAAAGCATCATGAGGCTTACACTGCTTTGGAAAGAATCAGCCCCTTTTTTCCTTAAAATCACTTCCAACTGCCTTTACAAGCCTGAAACTGCCTGAAAGCTCCACAGCATACCATGCAGTATTGCCAAATGCTTCCCTCCCCTGTCAGCCACTCCACCTCTTACATGGCTCCAGTTCTGCAGGTAGGGCAAATAAATCCTGCCCTGTGCATCAACGTGTTTCCCCACGGCAATGCCCATGTTTGCAGTTGGCTTCAGGAAGCAGATGGGGGGAGCAAAGGGATGAGAGTCCAGGATCCACAGACAAATAGGTATGTTATAGGAATTACCTGTTTGACACAAAATAAAAGCCATTACTAACTTCTGCACTGAGAAGAGGCACTAAAGACCAGTTGTGTGTGTGATGTGGTTCACACCTCGTAATAACAAAGGAAAAAAGCCTGACAGATCACTGCCAGATTCACTCTGGAAAATATTTATATTATTTAGGCTAAATAACAAAACCAGACTTGTCTGGATCAACTAGAAGTGGTACTGATTGTGCTTTTCTTAATATAAAGCTCTGCTTTTGTTTTGCCTCCCAGGGGCCTCTCTCAGCCAACGTTGTCCCCATTTCCCAGCAAAGAAAGGTTTCAGATACATATATATATATATTTCATACTTATTTTATGACTTAACACCTAGTGCAAAAAAGCATCTATAAAGAGCTTTGCATCAGACTTCAAAGGCTTTTAGTTGAAAATAAAAAACTGCCTACAAGTGATTTTTGGACACTTGTCTGTACAAGTGCAGGTCTCAAAGAGTTCACACAAGCTCCATTAGCACCAAAGAATTTACCAACATGGTCTCAAACAACACCATTTTTTAAACAGTTAATTTAATTATTTAATTAATGGCACCTTATTTCAACACCTGTGCACTTGTTTGTGCAGTAGAATTGACTTCTGCCAATTCAAACAAAATATTTTCTAGTCCTCTTCGAAGACATTACACAGTGAACTGTTAAGAGGCAGCACACAACACATTTTATATTTACATTCATAACTGGCAAGAAAATGAGGTTTGATTTATCTTACCATATTTCACTGGAACTGTGCCACTAAAATTCAGGAGGTCCTTCTGGGATCCATCCTTGAAGGCTGAAATTAAAAACACAATTAAAAAAAAAACCCAACAAGTCCATTCAAAGCAATCCTATCCACAAATACAAATATACAATAGTGATTTTTCTTTAGAAATCAAGTATGCTGCTCCAGAAAGAATCATGACTAGAATATTACTAAGGTCTCCCTCACCTTTTAAAATATTTCCTTAAAGAAATTTTAACAAAAATGGCATTGGTATAACTAAGCACATCATTAGTCTGAAAAACCCTTGTCCTGGGTAATTCTGATGGAATTTGTGGGAATTTCCAGTCAGGCTGATGGATTCCAGAGTCACACTCTATAAGCTAAAACCATCAAAATACTTTCAATGCAATAATGAAATATGGGAAAATGGTGTTACACATAAAGAATTTGAAGCATCAATCTTCTATAATTACTGTTGACAAGTTGAAATTAGATGAAGTAAATGAGTTGCTAAGGTTTTTTTACGTATGTGCTCTTGGAAGAGCATTCAGGAACAGTGAAATGGCACGAGAAATTTTACAGCAAGTCAACATAAAGACAGGAACACAACAGAAATATATTCACATTCTATAACACAGTCTGCATTTATGTAGGAATGCCTACAAATAGTTCAGAGTAAGTGTATCACTTCTTACTGTATGTGTTCATGGAGAATGTGAAGTTGGGGTAGGTCTTGCTAACATTCTTCAGCTCTTCTATGGTGAGGTCTCTGAACTTATACTGGGAAGGGGGAGAAAAAAATTAAGAAAAAAACTTCAGTTCAAAGGCTTCTGTACGAGAGATAGGGAAAAGGACACTACAGAAGGCAGAAACACAAGAAGGGGAAGGTAATAATTACTATTAAAATTAAATATAAAACTATTATAAATAGTTTTGATGTGAAATGAATTATCAAAAAGAATTTATTACAAAAAAGCTTTGAAGCTACTGCAGGTCTGCTACATACAAGATCTGAAATTCTGAACATCACTCCTTATATACCATTTCTTCCCCTCTACAGCTGTGTGAGCAGAAGTTTAGTAAAATCTAGTCTCCTCTGCACACATTAAAAATAATATAAAAAATATGAACCTCTTAGAAAAAGAGGTTTTCTTTTCTTACTGACACAGTTAAACTCAGATCCACCTGCACAGATTTTAGAAGAGTTTACTAAGGTGTCGCTTTCCACAAACGTGTCAAATGTGTAAGTAATTAGCTTCTGAGATTTTTTTTTTTCACTTTTAAACTGTTCTTGAGAGCTGAGAAAATGAATCACTGCTGTTTCATTAAGACTGTCCCCAGCTAGTCCAATACCTGAACTTCCAAGAGATCTGCATCGTCCCACAACCCAAAGTTACAAAGAGTATTTTCCATTTCCTACATTAGAGCCTCTGCTTCTGATTTAGGAAACCCGGTGCTGGTTTTCTGGAACCCTTGTCTAAGCAAACAAAACTGCTGCCTAACAGGGATGTAAAGAGCTGCTCCCTGCTGTGGAATAATTGTCACAAAACAGTAGCTAAAATCGAATTTCTCGTCAGTCTGTCACCCTGGCAGCAGTGTGACAGCCATGGGCATGGCACAGTTATTTTCAGTCTACAGGAAAACACAGAGCTGCTGACAAGAAACATCTTTCAGTCAGCTTCTCCCCATCACTGGCTTCCGCAAAGTCATGCAGAAAAAAAAAAAGAGAAGAAAGCAATATTCCCTAATTATGAATGTCTACACAACTTACACTTACGACATTTTTTGGAGGCGTTGATATATCTGGTTGTGAAACCAAAGTCATCCTTCAGCAGCTCGCCTCCTTCTATTCCTAACACGAAACGAGGCATTCCTATCAAATAGTTTGTCCTCTCCTAAAGCTCCCAGGATTTACGGGCTGACTCAGACACAGACCTTCCTCATTTCGCGCCCAAAAGCATTTGGCATGCCCCAAGCCCAAATACGCCCGGCTCAGCTCCTCACATGGAAATTAAACCGCTCAGAGGGATGCGACAACAACGCGTGTGCGCCCCTAAGGCGCGGAGGCGCCAGCGCGGGGAACGCCACCAGAAAAAAGAAGAGTTATCAATTTCCGATAAGAGTAAGGCTCAGCCGCGAGGCACGGCGATAAACTGATGTGCGGTGTAACCCGCACAGAGCTCGGCTGCAGCAGCACAGCGCAGGCACCGCGACGTGAAGGGACGGGACGGGAGCCGCCGGGCAGCCACGGCCAGGACCCCGCCGCCCTTCCCGGCCCGCCGGGGCCCCGCGCTGCCTCGCCCGCCGCCCTTCCCGTCCCTCAGCGCCGCCCGCCCCCTGCCCGCTCCGCTCCGCGCACCTTGCCCAGCT
>VZTB01013635.1:221824-278222 GCA_013397245.1 Thryothorus ludovicianus | reverse complement strand
CCGGGCGGGACACGGGGCGGGACGCGGGCCCCGGGGGTTTCACTGAGCGGCTGGCGCTGCTGCGGGCTGCAGAGCACAGCGCCGCTCCTCAGGGAACCGCAGAGCTCCGCGCCGTCCCTCAGGGAGCCGGCCGGGACATAGGGCAGGGCCCGGATCCATCCTTGAAGGCTGAAATTAAAAACACAATTACAAAAAAAACCCCAACAAGTCCATTCAAAGCAATCCTATCCACAAATACAAATATACAATAGTGATTTTTCCTTAGAAATCAAATTTTTCAGTGACCGGCTGGCGCTGCTGCGGGCGGGAGGCTGTCGAAACGCTTGGATGCGCTGCCAGGACCATCCGGGCTAGGTGCCGTCTCTACCCGCCATGGGTGTTGCAAAATGTGGAATGTGTCGAGATTATCTTAAGCCAGCATCTTGTTTGATGTAAGATCGTTGTGTACTTTCAAGTCTAAGCCTACTTTCAGCAGAGAAGGAGGCCTAATCAGATGAAGGGGCAGCAGCCAGCGTCCGGTCAAGGACAACCGTGAAGGAACGAGCGTTAAGGGTGCAGTAAATCACGATGTTGTTCATAGAATCACAAACTGTGCTGAGTTGGATCATGGATCATTGGACCCACCAGGATCATGGAGTCTGGCTCCTGGCCCTGGACAGGACACCGCTGGAGTCCCACCCTGTGCCTGAGGGCATTGTCCAAACCCTCCTGAGCTCTGTCAGGTTGGTGCTGTGAGCTCCGCCCTGGGGAGCTGTTCCAGTGCCCAAACACACTCTGGGGAAAGAACCTTTTCCTAAAATCCAACCTAAACCTCCCCTGACAGTGTCGTGCCATTTCCTCGCGTCCTGTCACTGGTCACCACAGACAGACATCAGTGTCTGCCCCCCTGCTTCCCCTCTGAGGAAGATGTAGACTATCCACTGCTACAGCTTCTCCTCCAGACCCTTCACCATCCTTGTGACCATACACAGATATTATAGGCACGTGGGGATTTCTTCCCTCTGTGTTGACAGTATCAAAACTGATTTGCAACTTTGTAGAATTACAATTATGTAAATACAAACCTTACATGAATTTATTTCCCTGCATTAGTCTCTTATTTTTAAAGCCTCTCTACTACACAGCAGACAGACCAGAAGACTGCCTTTTGGAAAGTGGGCCATGCAAGTCTGATGGCCAATTCAGCGGCAAAGACAGTAGATTCAGCAAGGTAAATGGTGACAAATGCCAGTTTTGCAATGCAGTCCCCCTAACTGACCAGAAAATCGACAGAACAGACCAAGCATGATAGTAACACATTTTTATAAGGAGCAAGACCTTGAGAAAGCTCATATAAATTTTTTCTCCCTCACTGATATGAGGCCTGAAGCAGACAGTAACTAAGAGCACAGGCTGTTGACACAGCCATAGCAGAAAATAATTCAGTTTAGAACAACTTTCACTAATCTTCTCCGTTATATGTAATGTTTAACAATGCTGATTCTGCTTCTGTGCTGAAATTGTTGTGTGTGATGTAATAAAGGATGTTACAGCTTCAACATTCAGTTTGGAAAGTAGCACAAGATTAGTCCTTCAGGAACTGGCATTGCAGATTCCAGCAAGTGCTACACATCCTTTGCCAAGCAAGCACAGTACATCTTCAGTTAAACTGTTACAGAATGATCGGCATGAACATTTATCTAAACCTTTTAAGAGATAACTTGAAAATAATTTTGTTTCACAAAGGTCTTAGCATAGACTAATGTTTGAGAATAAAACATTCCTTTTAAATTTTGAATCTCAAGCATCTACATTTTTTATTTCTTATTATTTCACGGTAAAAACAACTGGGAAAGTCTGCTAGATATTTATAGTTACTAGTAAATCTGATGTTTAGAAATGTTTTTAAAATCTCTGTGTTCATACATAACCAAAACAATGACAGCATCCAGGACAGTGACCACATCCCCAGGGCAGTGACACACTGCTGCTGGTAGTAGTGTTTCTGTTTGAGGCTTAGAAGTCACCCTTGACAAAACTTGCACCCAAACTACAGATTCAAATTTCTTAGTACTCACTGTTCAAATTCATTTCAGGCTAGGTCTGTGCTCTCTGACTCAATATCTTCTCTAAACATCATTTGCAATGAATAACTCTATATTACATTAACAGAGTATTGCCAACTAACCTCTAGGAAGTGAAACATCTTGCTAGCAGGCTAACACACAGCCTTGCTACCCCATGTACTCTCTAGTAGTTCCAACACTCTTCCAAATGAAACCACAGAATTTTGCATACATTCTTACCAAGCCATAGAAATTCTCCCAAACTTGGATTTATCAAAGCAGTACATCCAGCTGTTATATTATTACAACTCCTCACTGCATAAAAGGTCATCCTATGTATAAAAACCCCAGCATTTTACCGGCAGAACAGATCATCTTCCTGACCGAGATTTTTCTTTGAGACTTGGTAGAAAAGTTAAGATGGTTAATGAAACAGAAAATAGACTGCAATTTCTCAAGTGCTAAGGGAGAGGGCAAAGCAAAATGAGTCTTGGGGTGACAAGGATCTTGTTTTGCAGCATACAGCTTTGGAATTTTATTCAGCTCTACACAAGAGGAAACTTACGTCATTTCTACAGCCTCAAATCTTCATATACTAAATTCTAGTCTCATTATTCTGCTTGCCTGTGAACATCCTATATCTATAGGGATGCTAGCTTAGAGCAAAGCCAAGGGAAAGTATTCTCAACTTCAGGAAACATTTTAAAGGAATTTCTCCAGTGGAGAAAATCATGCAATGCTATGACAATTAACTTAAAAGTAACAGAATGGAAATTGCAAGTTCAACTTGTAAATATTAAATGCTATGGGAAAAATATGCACTTCTAAAATATATTTGAGTGATCATCTCAGATACTAAAGACTGGGAAATAAATGCAGATCAACCACAAGTGGCAGGAGCAAGCTTCCTAACCAAACACAAACCACCTTCAGCTCTGGGAATATCATAAGACCTCAGCATTCCCCTTTGTTCTGAACAACCAGCAAGTCACTCGTGTGTGTGATCTACACTGGCACCATTTTATATGTCACAGCAGTCAATTCCAAAGCACAACCAACCAAGGCTGGATTTAAGCCAGCAGCTGTGAGTACATCAGCCCTCACTGCCGACACTAAAGACAGTGAAGAGACTCCACAGAAGTTAAATTCTCCTGGCAGCTTCAGCATCTCTCACTGCTGGTAAACAGGGCTGCCCACAGCCCCGGGCCACGCCATGCACCATGTGCTGCCATTGCCACACTCCCTTCGTGCACAGCTGGCAAACAGAAACCAGGCTAATAAAGGGGTTGCTGGCTCCCTCCTTTTGGCTGTGGAAGAGGGTGGTAACAGCAGCACATCCTTCTGCCTGAACTCTAAATATTCACCTTGTGGGACTGGGTGCCTGTCTACTTATCATTTACAGCCACATTTGACACCACTGGGGAGGTCTCGGAAACTCTTCCTGTACACTCTGTGAATCAAGATTCAAGAACCAGATAAAGTGCCTCTCCTGTCCAAAAATAACTGCAATCCGTGTTATTCATCAGCTACACAGCAGCAGGTCAATCCACAGATGCTCTCTTCTACGACACACATTTTTTTGTTTGGTCAAATCTTGACATACTGGACATATGTAAGAACCACAAGGCATCCACACAACACAAGAGCTGGAAGAAGGTGGCAGGGAGAATTAAAGCCTTATTATGATAGGGAGCTGAGGACCAACAAACATCTTGTACCCTTAGTTGCATCATTCAAGGAAACTACTTACCTCTCCTGAAGAAATCCACCAGAGAGGTTTAATACGTGGAGAAGTGCATGTAAGGCACTCAAACAGCCTTTTGTACTCAGTGTGTTCACAGGTATGTGTTCAGTTATTCCCATGCACTACAAAAATGGGACTCTACACTCAAGTGTTTTCCAAATCAGAATCAAGCCAACTCCTTCGACCAAAAAAATGTACTGAAGCTCTTGATTCTTTAAATTGTTGATTGCCATCAACTTTCAGACAGAGTATAAGAGATGGCATCAGACACTTGCCTGTTGTCAAGCAAGGAATGTTGAGAAAGTTGCATCCAGGAGACAAAAAAAATCATGAATTTGCCAGTGGAGGGAGAAGGATGTAGGCAAAACCCAAGACTCTCATGAAGAACCAAACAGAGGAACCATAAAAGCAAAGTAAGCATTACATGGTGTGGCAAAACAGAACTATTAGTTGTGGACAGAGAAGTCAGAACTAAACTCATGACATAATTGATTACTTCAGGAATGCCCTCTGTCCTTATTCATTCCACAGAGTACGGTAAGCACGGTATGTCAAAGGCTTTTTAGATTCCCAGGCTGATGGAAAAATAAATGTTTCCATATGCAGTTCCAGGGGTAAGAAGAGGTTATCTGTGGGATAGAACTACAATTAATTTATCTTGTGGAACTGAAATGTTACACCAAGTAAACTACACCTAAAAGCTGTCCTCAAACAAAGGAAACGTGTGATTACTTCTTTTCTCCTCAATCTGAATAAAATAATTTTGCTTCCAGAAGTAGCTTTAGATAATGACTCAATGTAGAACCACCCTCTATCTGAAGAGAGCACCTCTGCCTTGAAATAATGGCTGAGATTGACTGATCACAGCCATTAAAATACATTAAATCTCAAGGGAATTCCATACAAGGTAGTTCTAAAGAAGGTAAGATTTCATGCCTTCAAAACAATGTACTCATAGGGCACATTAAATGCAGATATGCAATATTTTAAAAGATTTTTTTTTTATGCACAGGAGTATGTAAGTGTTGCTGCTCCTCAAAAGGCAGGTGGGCTCACTGATGTGTATCCATTCATCCATTTGGAAGTGGGTCACAGCACCAGTTGATCAAAACAGTCATCTACTTCCACCATCAAAGCAGAAAATCCTTCCAGAGGAGACAGCCATCAAGGGAATTCAGACTCCTCACATGGGAACATGGAGACCCAAGAAGGTAAGGAAGGATGCTGCCTGTGAACACTTCAAATGCAAAAGATTAAAGGCAATGGGCACACTTGGGTATATTATTCTCTAAATACATTCCTCCAAGTACATACCATGCCACAGCCTAAGCTGCAGGAGACACCAGGAACTTCCAGATCTTTTCTGAAGGTTTATGTGACTCCATTACATTTTTCATACCTTCTTGCTGGTTGCATGAGAACCATTCTTGGAGAACACTCAGAATGACACTGCTGTGTGTGAGACCTCAGGGGAAACAGCAGAAGGTAATTCTGATAAATCTTCCATAAAAGTAAACGAATGAGAAATAGCAGTAAAATGTTTAATGCCTGTAATTTATTGTATACATACTCTGCAAAATTTATATGCATTTGGTGTGTGCTAAAGTATACACTTCCTAGACAGCACCAGAGAGCAGGTAAGCTATGGTCAAGTTTTTAACCTGATTTGTCACATCGTGTAAAAAGACACTGTGCACACATGATATCCCCAAAGGAAAAAAATCATTGGCTAAAACTAGAAGCACCCTTATTTACACACTAACACTTCAATATTGCGTCACACCCACTCACCAAAATAAATAGAATTACATTCATCACAATTTAAACAGCAGTCTCTCCATATATTTATTTTCTTTCTGACATGTTTTGGTCTCCAGAAATATGCTATATCTAGAAATATGTATCAGCTACTAGATTATGTTACAAAATGCAAAAAAAAAAAAATTAGAAAATTAGTTTTCCTGGTCAATATTTTGGGCTTTACACAAAAATAAATCCAAATTTCCATAGAGATCTCATATACTTCTTGAAAGATTTTTATTTTAAAGCACAGCACAGAGTTGCACACTAAGGCTTCCTGTGATATGCAAAACCCTGGCCTCCAAAAGACATTGCTGTAAAGTGAAATACAGCTCAAGTGTAAATACAAGACATTTTCAAAAAGTAGTCATCAATAGAAAGTGCCCTTCATTTGATTTAGCATTAGCAGTAAAGAAGTAGCTACCTTAGTTGTGCAATCAAAGCCAGACCTGGAAGGGTTTTATGAAAAGTCATTTCACACTCTCAAGTTTAAGGATACAGAATCTGAGATGGCAGAAACCAACCTTTTTTATCCTCCTACATTCATTATTTTTTGACACAATTTAGTAAAAAGGCACATTGTCAAACGGTGAATTAAAAGTCTAAAAACCAAACCAGAATTTCTTTAAATACAATTAAGTCATTAGCTGAACATCTAATCCTGATAAACCAATGTAAGCATTCTTCCAGTTTTTCTTCACCTCAAATTCAGATGCACTTTGGAAGTACTGAAATACTGTCATTAGATGAACACTATTAAACTGGCAAACAAGTGAACAGGTTCTTGGATACAAGGTCAGGAATTAAAAAACGAGTTTAGTTCCCTCCTAGCTGACATACAAATATGCAACAAATATGCAAGCACATAAAAAGCCAAACATTTGTACAAAATAGGAAACCCATCAGCATCCCATGCCAATTATGAGACAGTACTTCTGACTGTAAAATTACAAACGTGTCCTTGAATAATTTTTCATATGAAATAGAATTCAAGCAATGATCACTGTGTGAAGAAAGTTATAGTGTCTTAGGGAGGCTAGCAGAGTACATTCCAGTCACCATCTAAATGACAAAGTGCTTTACAGATTAAGAAGTTTAACTGATCTTGCATGGTTAAATTATCAGAAAGTGGTGAAATAATCAGGTTTTTCTTAACCTGTATTTGTCTGAAATGCAGATTTCTTTCCCAGCTGAACCAATCAACTTAGTATATTTCTTTGCTTCATTAGAGACTTTTTTTCTCCCCAACCAGGCAGGAAGTTGCTCACAGATGATATAGCTGTCTGGGTTGATGGACCAAGTCTTGCTTCAGCTAAAAAGAATTAAAAAGTACAAACCCAGAACTTGATCATGGTCCCAAAGTTCATTGTCCCGAATGGGTAATTCTAGAAAGCAGGAAATCTCCAACAGGAAATTTGAGATGGTCCCAATGCAGCAGAGAATACAACACACTTCTAGACAGTGAGGTTACACTATCTTGCCTGCTCTCAGGTGAATACACTGAGAAACAGTTTTTGATAGTTAATAGAGAAAGTGAAAACTACAGAGGAGCAACAGTGGTATCTTCACCTGGGCTCCATGTTAGCTAATACTGAGATAGTTTATAGAATCTATACCAGTAGCTTACCTCAGTGTTTTGCTGAGGCAGTGAAATGATACACCATTGACAGAAGACATCTTAAAAAGGCAAAGCTGTTTTTTCTTACATTAAGAATCAGATGTTTAAACTTAAGCAGCTTCCAAGACTGTTCCTTACAGGTTGCTATCTGAACTGCTTCCTAGAAGCAGCACTGTTAAGAATAGCCCCAAATGGAAATGTTCCTTTGTTGGTTTCCCACAAGGTAATTTTTCCTTTTTCCCCACCCCAACCAATGCCCAAAGCCCTTTATGTAATTTTTAAATTATTTCTATCATTCAAACATAATGCCCTGAAGCAGCTGAAGGCCATGCTACCAATGGAGTCCTGGAGCTCAAGGCAAAGCTGAGTAGTGACACTGGTGAGCTTTGAAGGGCAACTTGGGGAAATCCAAGTAGATGCAACACCAGATTTGAGCTTCAGGTCTCAGTGCAACTCCTGTAGACTTATATGAACCCTATGCTGATTGTAAACAAATTCAGTTACTGAAACAAACAGTCTTTAAGTGCATAGTCAGAAATAATGTGCAAATATGGGCGTTAAGATAAGTAACTGAACTAACTCTCCTGCTATACACATTACTTTAGGTTTTTGGCTTGCTGAAGTCAATCACAAGTATTAACTAGGTAACATGATGTTAATATTGAAAAGCTGCAAATGCATTCTAACAAAACTTAATTATGATGTTCTTTCTGAACAGTAAAACTAATTAGATAAATGACTGCTTCACATTTAAAATAATTTAACCATCGGATGTTTAATGCAAGAAAAAACACAATTTGTAAAGGTAGCAGAAGCTGTCAAACAAATCTGAAGATTTACAGGGCAGGAGAAGAATTCCCAAGTATATGCTTGAGCCCAAATACATAGGTTACATACAAACAATAGAAATTTCTGTTTTCAGGGTGTGTGTTTCTCATACTGAATTAGACTGGCACTGGAATTCCAGACACAGCAAAAGCCAACATAATCTTTTGGCCCTATCCATCACTGCACAGTTTGCAAATGACATGCACTTTTCTGTTTAGAAATAAAGATTAAATCAATTTTTTTTTTAATATTTATTATGGGTCCTTGAATCAAAAGATCTGCAGCACTTTATTGCCTTAAACACCTGTGGGCTGTGGTTGAATTTACACCCAAGCTGCTGCTGTATAGATGACATTTTAACACTTTGAGGCTCATGTTGGGAGACAGGGCAGGATATAGAGCAATCTCTCCAAGTCTCAAGAAATATCAGGGAACAAGAATGCTATTCCTTTCTTTCAAGTGAATGCAAAATTGGTTTACTGGTACATGGCCCACATAGTTCCAAGTCAGTGCATAGCTAGTCAATATTTCTGCTGGCATCTTGAACTGGTTTAATCAATGGAAACATCTATTAATTTTATTCCATTTAATATGCATTAGTGCATTAATTTCTTCATAAAAAAACAACCCTGGCAAGTATTAAAAATAAATATCTTATTTAGGTCAAACTAAAGCCTTGCTTTTCAGTACTTTAATCCCTTTAAATATTCTTTTGCCCTCTAACAAGCACATGGAAACTGAAGTAGAATAAGAGATGTATGGAGGCAGAGGGGAGCAGAAACATGAACAAAGTCAACACCATCAGTCAGTTAACGTGTCCTCAGCTTCTTAGACTGTCTCTTGCGTTTCAGTTCTTCTTCTTCCCGTCTCAGCTCTTCCAGGTCCTCCTGAACACCGAGTCTCAAGCTGCCAAACAAGATTAAATCCGTTACACTGCTACTCAGGACACTTGAGGTTTTACTTTTACATGCCCAAAAAGCAATGCTTGAAAGTACTACAGCTGATTTGAAGAATAATTTCATAACAAATCTTCTTTATTCTAGAATGAATGCAACTTTAAGAATTCAAGATTTTTTAAATCATAAGATTAGAATCAAATATGTCAAGGCAAAAAGATATTTAAAATTTCTGTAAAAAAACAGATTGTATTAAAAAATTAATAAATTTAATACATAAGGTCTTTTTTTCCCCAAAAAGTAGCTACTGAAACACATCCATTGAAGAAGTAAAATTGAACATAACTCAAGTTTCTTATCTCCATTTCCTTTATGCTACATATGTAGTTAAAAGTGAGTCAGGAATTCAACTCTGCAAAACCCCACTCTAAGATGTCAACAGAGTTTGGTTAGCAGCAATATCATTTTAAAATTCAAGTTATTTCTCCTAACTCCACTTAACAGACTATAGCTTTCCATGGGCTGCAGCTAATCCTCAGGAGCCAGCAGGAAGAAGGACACTCACTATAACTTCAGAGATGCAAGTTTCTAATGCTCAAGCACCTTCTAAACAACCGTATAGAAATTTCTGTAGAACAAAAAAATTTGGTGACTCCATGCATTCCAATATTTGTTTTTTCTATAAAAAAGCCTAATAGCTTTCACAGGGCTTGTCCCACTACTCATTTAAAAACAAAGAATCAGTTTATAACATAAGAATTGTGCAGGCCTGAAGGCCAAAACCAACATGAAAATATTGTCATAATTTAAATCAGTGACTACAAAAGCTTGTCAGCATACTTTTTAGACTTCTATAGAAATAGACACACACATAGATAAAAACAAATTTTCCAAACCTCAAACTAGCAGAATATTGTCATGCTTGGGACAAATTAAATGATTTGGAATTTCAACTGAAACGCATAACTTGAAAAATATTTTTGGAAATTAATTAGTTTTCGTTTTTATTGGTTCTTAATAAGTAAGGTTTGTGATAGATAAGGACATGCATGACTTGTTTAGTGTATCCACCACTGGCTGTATGAATTCCACCTTTTACTTATGCTTTGTTAGAAAAAATTGTAAAGCTTATTTACCTCTGCTGCAAAAAGCAGTGGATATTTGCTAGCTTAGCCCTGTGACTTTAGCAACAAACAAACTTTGCAATTTGTATCCAAGCTCAAATCCATGCATACCTCCTAGCTTCTTCTTTCTGTTGCTCTCTCCAGCTGCTCTCCATGTAACGTAAGGCATAATCACTTTCATCTTTGTACCTGAAAATTAAATACCAGATTTTAGCACATTAAAAAACTGCTAATGAATTAATATCCATTCTTAGGAAGAGTAATTACTTGTTCTACTGCATCTTCAAATTGTTGCTTTTCTTACCTTTTCCGGTCATAGCCAAATATTTCCCGAATATGTTTTGATATTTCTTCTTGAGGTTCCCCTTCATCTTCAATGAAGTCATCCATTTCAGAGTCATACTCATCATCATCATCGTCATCTTCTATTTGTCTCTTGTAACTAATAGGTGGTCTTCCAAGACCTAGATGACAGGAGAGAATAAAATCATTAACTAGTATCATGAACATAATTTTAATTTAACATTACTTCTCCTTGCTATACCTTGGGCACAATCATTTTCTGGGCTTCAAGGTGGAAAACTTCTGCCTCAAGTTAACCAGCATTTCACAGAAACTCAACAAGAGGAAACACATCCTTTGAGCTGTGCTAGAGGAGATTAGCTATCAGTATCAGCAATGGCATCCTGAGGAAACCACTCAGCAGATATCTGTTCTTTGTTCAGGGCCTTCCAGGCACTTATTCACTACACTCCACACTGCTTGCTCCTGATCAGAAATAAATTTTTAGAACTGATAAGATTAATCTGCCAAAACGCTGAAATTTAAAACCTGTGATTTATTTTTCATCTAGCCCTTCAAGCATCTATTATTTAAGACATCACAAAGTTTTATAGACCAACTATTAAACAATGCTGGAAGCAAATCCTTCAATTCTTTTCCTTCTAAGAGCATTCATATAGCAGTGTCCATCACAGGCTGCTTAGTTTTCTTTCATGTGATACTTCACACCACCTGTATTTCAAAAATTACAAGCACAGGTAAAAATAAATACAATAAAATAAAAGCTGCTATATTTAATTCTGCTTCAATTATTAAACTGTTCTTAGATCCGAGTTTTACTTGGGTTTTTCCCAATTCTTTTCCCCGCTGGGGGACACAGCAAGTGAGCAGCTGCATGGTACTTAGTTGCCAGTTGGAGTTAAACCACAACAGTGAAAAAATCCTTTGTTCTATAAATGCATACCTTGTGGATGAAGCACAGGTCTATGCCCTGGAAAAGGTCTCATTCCATTCATCTGCCCATTGCTAGGTCTCGTGACAAGGTTTTTGGAAGAAATGGTTTCTGACACGACAGTACACTTGGGTTTCACAGCTGTGCCCGGGCCGCTGCCTGGCCGCGCAGCTCCTGCGCTTGTGCTGATGCCCGGCCTCCCTGGTCCAGTGCCCAAGCTGCTGCCAGGTCGCTTGGCTCCTGTGCTTGGGCCGGTTCCTGGCCTTCCTGGTCCTGTTCCCAGGCTGCTGCCTGGTCTCCCTGGTCCTGTGTTTGTGCTGCTGCCCGGCCTTCCCGGTCCAGTGCCCAGGCTGCCGCCCGGTCTCTTAAGTCCCACGCCCGAGCTGCTGCCTGGCCGCCCAGGCCCTGTGCTTGAGCTGCCTGTTGGCCTCCCTGGCCCCACATCTGAGCCACCTCCTGGCCTGCCAGGTCCTGTGGCTGAGCTGCTGCCCGGCCTGCCAGGCCCTGAGCTCAAACTGCTTCCTGGCCTTCCAGGTCCCACGCCAGAATTGCTGCTTGATTGCCCCGGTCCTGCACCTGAACTGCCCCCAGGATGTCCAGGTCCCCCTTTTCCTAAGCTGCTGCCAGATCGTTTTGCATTGGAGTTGATTCCATGTTGAAGGGCTGCAGGTTTTCCTGGTTTTGCTTGGGCAGACTTTTTCAGGCTGGATTCTTTTGCAGATGGCAGTCTCTGCGCCCCATTGGCCATGGGTTTTGAGGGTGGCATGTGAGAGCTTGAGCCAGACTTCTTAATACCATTGACAGGTAATTTATTATGACTGCTGCCAGTAGAGCTTTTTAAGGAACCATTTTGTGAGGTTTTTTCCATTTGATCAAGTCTGGAAGAAGACGATGACCGTGGGTGTTTTTCAGTCAATGCTGGTGCTTTGGATTTCTTATCAATACCACCCATAGAAAGCGACAGACTGCTTTTAGATGTGGAATGTTTATCTACTGAGCTTTTATTAAGTTTTGTGTTTACAGATGCTTTTTGAGAAGACAGTTTTTTTGAAGAACTGGATATCCCTGTAGGCTTAATCTCCTTCTCACTTTTCTTATGCGCTTCTACTTTTTTGTTTTTGCGTCCCATCAACTCCCTCTCTCTCAATTCTTCTGCTGTTCTGGGCCTCTCTTCTACCTTCTTCACTGGTTTTATTTCCACTGGCTCATATTGTTTCTTTTCAGCAAGCCTCAAGAGCTCTGCAAAGTTCAGAGGTGCTGGTGCACTTTTGGGAGGTGCCTTTGGTTTCACTGCAGCTTTGCATGGCTTCTCTTCATATTCTTCTTGCTCGTGCTCAGATTCTGTCTGACTGTATTCAAGTTGCTCAGTTTCATCTTCTGTTGCATACTCAGCCTCTGGGGCCTGAGCAACATTCTCACAAGCCCTCTTCTTTTTAGGCTTCTCTTCAACAGGAACACCATTATAGCCATAAAAATTATCCTTTGTTCGTGAGGCCATAGCTCTTGCCTTTCTGTCATGTTTCAGTTCAATACGCCTCGCCAAGAGCTGCTCTTTCTTTCTTCTTTCTTCCAGCGCTGCAAGAAAATCAGGAGAAAGTCATGCAAAAGCACTACTTTTTATTTCAATATTTCCCACTTAGGACAATAGCTTAAGGATATCTATCTGGATAATAGCTATCCAAAATAGATGAGGAAGTGTCCCCAGGTCTGCCAACAGAGCAGGCTAACCCACTTGTGTTAGCTGCTCCAACAAAGGCAAGCAAGTGAAATGCTGCTATAACAAAACCCACTAAAGGTTTTTGAGGGAAGCAGCTTTCCAGGATGCTAGGAAAATTATGGAGAACCTTTGTATAAAAGGTACAGAAATTATGGGATCTCTGTGTGGTGAAGGGAGTTCTGAGAGTGAGAAAGAGAATCTTGAGACTAGAACTTACTATCAAATGTTTAAGGGAAGCTGAGGAAGGGGAGGGAATGTGAGTATTGGGGGATAAGAACTGGAAAACAGCCTAAGTGTGTGTGTAGAGGGATATAAGGGAGACACAGAAGCAGCTAAACACAGATAAGCAGCTGGTCATTACACAAGTCTGATAGGGCACAGGGCTCTATCTCCACAGACTGTCCTATATCCTCTCTGTTCTGGCTTAGCTGTTTCCTGCATATGCTCTCTATCTCGTGTCTGTGATCTGCTGACAAGAGTCAGGCTGAACTAGCTGGTGAATGAGACATCTAAACACCAAATACTGGACAGACCAAGAGATGGGGGCTAAATACCAGAAAGATTCAGAAAAAGTAATGTTGGAAATCAAGAAGTTAGTCTCCCTCTGAATCCTTCAGAGGGTGAGAAAAATGCAGAATTTGAGTTAAAGTCTTCAGAGAAACTAAGATATATTAATCCACATAATAAAATAAATTAATAATAAAATTAATCCACAGAACTAAATTCAAGTTTAGTATTAAGTAAGTTAGAAATAAGTCTAAGTAAGAATAAGCCTTCATGCTTTCTAAATGCCTTTAATAGAAGCAGAATCTTAGCTGCCTGAGTAGAAGCAGAATACACTATGATACAGATAAGAGTTCACTACTTCATAGACATAACTAAAACACAGTAGAATATTGTTTTGCTTTTTTTAGATAGAATTGAGAACACAAACAAGATAGAACATGTACACACACAGATAGAACAATTCACATAAAAACAAGCAGAAATATGTACAAACTGACACTGTACTTCACATGTTAAAGAATAATTTTAATAGGTGTAGAGCAGATTGTTTCAGTATCGTGTTTTTAGCTGATTGGCCAATTTAGGGTTAAAAACCTGGCAATAGAGGCCTGCAAAATTCAGCAATCCTTACCTGCCCACCCTGCTGCTTTGCTCAGTTTCAAAGAAGAAAAAGATAGAAGAAAGCAGGTCACATGGATCCTGCCAGCTGCCTGGAGCTCCGAGCCCAAGAGGCTGCCCCATCCCTGCCTGCCCCTCAGGACTCCCGGCCCTGGGGAACTCCAGCAGTTCCCCAAGGCCCCACCCTGAAACAACTGCCTGCTGACTGAGCTCTGCTGCACAGGAGGCCCAGGAGAATTACTGGAATTCACTGAGGCCTCATCCTGAAAAGCTCCCTTTGGCAAACTGGAACTGCGCCTTCGGACTGACCCAGGCTGATGCTTTCATTCAATAAATAACTTCATAGCACCAATTCCAGCCTTGGTCACTTTGGCTCCCCTGAAAACACATTAGCAAAGAAAGAATTCCTAAAAAATGGATTGGGCAACTCATACTTTGGGTGCCTATAAAGGTACCATTCCTTGTCTATGTTATTCCTTTGTCATGGGCTGTGACAGCACAGAGTGTGCCAGCATGCCCCATGTGGAATTCATGCTTAGTCTTGCTTCTGGCTGAACCTGGCAGCAGAGGTAAGGAACAGACTCATGACAGGCCCAGCACAGGAGGAATAACCTGGGCCAGCCAGTCCATCAGATTTGGTTATCTTGAACAAAACATTAAGAAACAATGCACTTGTACTAGTCTATTCCATAGACTATTCAAAGGAATGATAAAAGTGGAGAAATTGTCTCAGACTGTTTAAAATTCACTGTATTGATACAATAGATTAAGACACAGTAACAGCAACTCTTTTCATTTTTCACACAGATGAAGCTTTTCAAAGTTAAGCTAATAAAAGCTGAGATAGTTTTTTGCTCTTCATCCTAACTGCTTTCTCCATCTCCAGCCATAAATCCTAATGTAGATGATTAATGTTTTAACTCCTTAGGAAAGCAAGAAATGTTTCCATCTTACTTAGCTCCAGCTTTCCCTCAGCATCAGGTCTATGCATAAACTCCAGAAACAGATGTGCAGCTGTATTTGCAAGAAATCTGAATAAGGTGACAAATACCAAAGAATAAATGAGAGTCTCCCATAGGAGATATTTTGTAATTTTACCTTTTTTTCTCTTTTCTTCTTCTTGCCGTCTGAGAAATGCTTGCACTGCTGCAGACTCTACACCTTTGACTTTGGGAACTTTTTTGGGAGGACCAACAGCCAAACTGTACCTTTTCTGCAAAGAACACAAAAGTATGTCAGAAGAGTTAAGAAATGTAAAAATCAGTCTTTAAAAAATCAGTGAGGAGTTGCATAACAGTGCTGTAGCTGACTAAGCACAGAGGAAACAATTCCCACTGAAACTGAGGGTTGTGCTGGGTACATTTGACTCACACTTGTACTTAGAGGCTGACTAAGGAGCAACCAGTCCCAAGTCCTTGGGACAAACTTGCAAGCTAGAAAGTGCCTGGTCCAAGGGAGCAGAGGTGTCTTGAAAGATTTTTTGAAAGGTGGTTTCATAGCCATCAAAAGAACATGATAGCCAAAGTCCAGAACAAGATATCAGCACTAAGATAAGGACATCTTGTCTATACCATTGGCCAGCAGCCAACTATTCACCCTATAAATATTGCCATCAGGATGGGCCTGATTTGAGCTCTGCCTGAGCTGCAGCTCACCTGGATGCCAGGTGACCCCTTCAGCAGGGATGTCTCTCAGGGTCAGGAATTCCTTGCCTGAAACTAAGAAGTCCTCCCTTATCCAAGGTGGAAAGATTCCTTACCTGTGACAGATGCTCAGTAGGTGACAGAGGATGTTGCATTAGTATTATGAAACATTACCAATCCATCCACCCCATATTATTACAAACACTCCATGGATAATTCCATTAGATACACACCACTGACCAAGCCTGAGACTAAGGATGGATCCAGCCACTCCTAGGCACCAAATTGAGTTTAGAAAGCAAAGAGTCCACTCAGAAAACCTTGTGACTCAACAGGACTGTGCTTCTTGCTCTCTGCATTGCCAGGCCCTGAGAATCACTCTAAATGAACTCAAAAATTAGTTAATTTGAACTCAACCTTCTTTTTTGTATGTTTCTTCCATTAATTAATAAGTTGAACCTTGTATTAAACTTTGTCAAACTACTGTTGAATGTTGTCAAATTCCAGTGAATTGTCAAATCATTATTTTATCTCAAAATACATTGCCTGCCTGTCTTTTGAGTGAGATACATTCCACTCATCCACAACAGGGGCTCACTCAGCTTTTGGAAGGAATGAACAAGAAACCAGAAGACAGGCAGGGAAACAAAATGAGTGAAATGCACTGGACTAATAAAGAATGCAATGGCTGCATTAATAATGGAATAAAAGTATTTCAATTCAGCTTTAGTCTTTGACCAAGAGGAACCAAAAGCAAACTACAGCCCAAGCTACCAGAGTCAATTAAATTCCAGACTACAGGTTTACAGCTCCATTTTCAGCTTGTAGACACTCTTTTCAGTTTCAGGCTACCTAATTCAGCAAAAATAGATAAATCAACTTACAAAAATTTAATTACTCCAAAAGTTGGAATGAACTTTCCTAGCATAACTAATAGGTAAAACCAACAATACTGCCATTAGTTCCTGCTGGCAGTGACCTTAAACACAATACTGTTGTACATCAAGGAGTTAGTGATCCACACACCAGCTGACCTGAAAAGGTGCAGGCCTGCACTCTGCTTATCACCTGAGAGCAGTGTGACCTCAGCACTAACTGTGACAGAACACACAGCCCCCACCTGGCACCTGGCAATTACAGCACTTGCACATGGAACAATTTGCCAGGAGAGAAGGCTCCAGGGAGACCTTGTTGGAGCCTTTCAGTACTTTTGCAAGAAAGATGGGGACAAATTTTAGCAGAGATAGTAGCAATAAGACAGAGGGTATTAGTTTTAAATTGAAAGAGGGTAGATTCTGACTAGGAGTTGCTTGATGGGAGTGGTGAAACACTGGCTCAGATTGCCAAGAGAGGCTGTAGACTCTCCATCCTTGGAAACCTTCAAGGTGAGGTGAGACAGGGCTCTGGGTGACCTGGTCTGTTTAATGTCCCTGCTCATTGCAGGGGCATTGGACTAGAACACCTTTAATAGTTCCTATTCTATGATTCTATATCTTATTACATCCTGAGGTGAAGCTGCATGTGTTCACACAATATCCTTTTCCTTGGAAGAAGAAATGAGAAATTATACTATTAACTTCCCAGGACATCCTGCAAAAGCTCTAAAGACTACACCACTGATTCCATGCACCAGACAGGATCTGCACAGCTTGCCATGACTAAAGGTCTGGTCAGTGCTGTTCAACCTGGGGTTCCAGCAACTGAGCAGAAGTAAAGTTATCTATGCTACTCCCTTTTATGCTTCTCTTATATCCAATAAATGTTGCTTAAATCAATTTTAAGTGCCCAAGTGCCTCTTACTGGGTTCTATAACAACCACTTGCACTAATGTGCTACACCTGTTCAGACATTGCCTTTCACAAATGTACCAGGTAGTGCCTAAAATGTGGAAAGAAAGAATTTTTTTTTAACTTCTCCCAACAAACAAAATACAGAAGAAAAAACAAAGCAATGAGAAACAGAGAGACAGTTGCACAGATAAATACAATAGAAGGCAGTTAAACCCAGAAGCAGAAGGGAAAGCAATAGATTTAGGAACAAAAGAAACCCAAAACTGAGGCTTGAGAGGGTGGGGTTTTTGTTTATTTCAGAAGTAAGCCAATAGATTAAAATCTAAACCAAGATCTCCCATATGAGACACTAAGATTCTCACCAAATGAAAGAGATGTGAAAAAAAAGACCCAAATAAAAAAAGTATCACCAAAGAGCCACACAAGTCAGTATTTTTATAAATGTCTTTCTGTCCTTATAAAGCCCCATGAAACTTAAGTAATCAAAGTAAAATATCTGGTAAGGAAACCTACATCCAAATGTTTTAGAAGCAATAAATCAAGCAGGCTGGCAGTATAACTCCCTATAAACATAAGTATCACAATGGAAGCCTTCATTCTCATTTCTGATTTATTGATCAGCAGCACATGAATGGATCCTTGGATTACTTGGATTGCTAACATGCAAACCCATACATTAGCTTGAATATACATGCACTAAGGAGCACAGTTTGGAGGCTCATTTCTGACCTGCATCCAAAACTGGCTCCGAGAAGGGCAGCTACAACACCAGCCACTTGTCTCCTTGAGCAGTTTCTGAAGTGACCAGAGCACAATTACAAAGGTGCACTCTCCACATATATTACATGTTAAAACCTGCCATGTCACCTCATCACATCAAAGACCTACTACAGCCAAGCTCATTTACTGAGCTTCACCTCTCTGCAAGGAAGTTTACCACAACCTGAGAAACTATTTTCATCTTTGCACCAAAAGCCTTCCAGGACTTGACTGCTCAGGAAACCTGAACTGCAATGCAGGATTGCCTCTCAGGTTTTGCTCAAATGTGGCCCATGGCTCTGTGTCCCAAAGAAATCTGGTTTAGTCCATCTGAGCTGGAACAGAGAAGCAAAGCAATCCACACAACAGTCAAAATCCTGTCAGAAACAGGTTGAAGCAAATTAGTACCTTAGAAATTATTTGCAGTATACTCATAGTATAATGATGTCTATATAAATTATCTTACAAAGTTAAACATGTGTTTTGCCATTGGTAACCTAATTTTGCAAAGCTTCATTTAATTACTGCATTTCAACTGTATCCTCAGTTTTGAAAATTCTGTTTTAAAAACTGTGTAGGACTCAAGCATCTTTTCCAACCTAAATGATTTTGTGCCTAAGGAGCACCTTTGAAAACTGCTAAACAGCAGGGACAAATGTAGATTATCTATTCTGTTGGGAAACCTTATAAAGAATTAAAGTGATGGGGAAGCAGTTTTCAGGCTTTGTTTTGCTGCACTGTGACCAACAGCCCTACTCGGGAGCAGGTTTGTAAAGCAGCTTGACAGACAAGCTCTTTTCTGACTGTCACTAACACGACAAATCATGCAAAATTTAAATTAATCTTCTGATCAGTAGTGTTTCTTAATTTTGAGGAACAATTGAAAACAGCAAAACAATTCATAAATGAATACCCATTTTCTGTACTATTGCTGATGCAATCTTGTTCACCTTCATTCAGTAACAGCGTAAAATAACTTGCTGAAGTGTAGCCTTTTAAAAAGCACTGAACCATACATACATTCCACAAACACTAATAAAGGGTTTTATATGCAGTGCAAATGAACACACACCAGACTGCAGGTAAAGCAGGCAAAATAAGCCAGCACATGTCACTATACCATCCAAACAGCAGCTGCACCATTCTGCCTTTTAATGATTATTGCTAAGTTGGTTAAATCAACAGAGGAATAGAAATGTTTAGCCTTTAGGAAAGAGCAGGTCAAGCTGTTCCCAGAACACTGCACTATTCAAGTTGTAAACAGTGACTGTTTGCTCTGACTTCCTTCAAAACACGGCACACGATCCTGATTGAGTTGTAGCTACTTTGATGTCAGCATTCAAGTACCAAATCTTGGGCTGTAAAGCAGAATTTATAAAATAATTGTAAACTTTTCAGCACCCAAATGAAGCCCCAAGGGGCCTAGACCAAACACCAGCACCAGGCAGAAATAACAGTAGTAGAACTGCCTCTAACGATGGTCAATATTTACACAGGTGGCAATGCAAGATCAATGAAGTGATTGATTCTGCCAAATTCCATTCTCAAGTGGAGCACCTGTGCAGCTCAGTTATTGCAACGAGCTTGCACATGCAATGCAAAGACAATTCCACTCACGTTATCCACTGCAGGCAACATGCACGGGCTCTCACAAGCTGGGGAGATTCTTTTATTTGCTTGTTTTCCACCAGCATGTTGCAACACTGCCTGTTCTTCCTTATCATTTGCCAAGATTTGTAATCTTCTCCAATGAGGAAGCCCTGTTTTCCCCTAAATATTCTTCAGGGTATAACTCTGAGAACATCAGCAATGGTTCATCCACCGCACACATCCTTGTTTGTGTCACTCCTCTCTCAGTGCCAGTTCCTCAAAAGGCAGCTTTCCACATTGTATGTGGCCATTTGTGTTCACTGCCCAGGGGCCTCTGCTGCTCACCCTGAACTGGTATTTCCAAAACTTCTGCTTCAGATTCACCACGGGGTTCCCAGCAGATGACTCTGCAGTGAGACTGTCTTAGAACACACACACCATGATTTCCCAACTGCTGCTTTCAATTTCTGGCTGTAACAAAGTAAAGACTAGGTAAACAGTATGTTTAAATTTGCTTCACTTCAGGTTCTAACAACTCCTACCAAGAGAAAGATAAAGCGCTCAGCTTATCATCTCACACTGTTCTCCTCCCCCAAAACCAATTCAACAGGTTCATACATTTTATTCCTAAAAAAGCAAAAATTATTTTCTTCCAATTTTACAACTGCTGCCAAAACATCCAAACAGAACCTTAGCTGGAAAAAAATGCAAAGATTTCTTCAATTAAAAGTTGCTTCACATAGACAAAAAAACCCAAAAAAACCAGATACTTTATGCTTTCCTTTCTGTAGTGGTATTGTGGTCCCCGTTTTCATCTGCATTAAAAAAAAATAAAAAAAAAATAGGAAAAGCTGGAAATTTTACTAGTCAGCATTTAAACCTTGACAGTCTGGAACTTTACTATCAGGTCAGTCGAGAGTAAAAGCCCTCCTCACCCCTGCCAACATTTCACACTGTGTATCTTGCAGTTCCTCCTGCAGAGGCTGATGTATGTAAAAGCCAAAGCATTTTAGGCCCCGTTTTGAGGCAAGTTTTAAGCACACAACAAATGCACACACATCAATTGATGGGAGTCTGGTCCTACAGCAGCAATCTGCACTTCACAGCCATGCCCATTATTTCCCATGCAGGGCTTCTCCTGCCTGTGAGCAAACGCTCGATAATTTGTAGATCAGAATTCGATCTCTGTAACCCAAGGTCCTCTGAACAAACTCTGGGATTCTGTTAAATGTCTCACTTCACAAATACTTAAAATTCCTCACGGCTACTTGCATTTGTCAGCCTCACTGGAGACTGCTTCGTATCAGTCTAACTTAAAGCGAGATCTCAAGCGCTGACGTGGATGATGAGCTCTTTCAGTATTGCATCACCTCTCTGTGGTTAAATTGTATCAGATTTCTGTAAATTCTGTACACCAGTTTCGCCCACAGTTAAAAGGAATTGGGAGCAATATGAGACGTTTGTATTGTCATTAATAGCTTATTAGAAACCAAGGCAAAATAAAAGAATGACTTGGTTCCAGCTGTCCTCAGGGTTTTCTTTTTTTTTTAAGCTGCAGTAAAATTTCTTATTTTGAAGAGTACATACAATAAGAGTATGAAAGTGCTTCGCCATGTCATGTGAAACACGTGGCATAACACAGCATACCGATTTCACCAAAAAGAGTGACACAACGTATTTAAACCTCTCTAAAGTCAACATTAAATCTCACAACTGTTATCACGCTAGTCAAAGCAAGACCACACTGAAAATCTAATGAACTGCTAATACGAACACAGGTAACAAGACACAACAGTGAAACCCCTAAGGAATATTAGATGATAAAACCCGGGGCTCTACTCAGCAGCTGCTGGGAAGATGATTAGCAGCACATCATTAATAGCCTAGACAGTTGATATATGAACTGTTTTATTTAGAAACAAAACCTGATGCAACTAACAGGGCACCAAACGGCTGATTTCAGCAATGTTCCTTTTGAATCTGGATTTCCATAGGGAGATGAACAAGCAGATTCATTTTTACAGGGACATGATGTAATATCTGCTTTATCCAGGCCCCTCTTTTACAATACAAGGCCACATTATTTTTCAGAGTTTTTATATAGTTTCCACTTTGAACTAAATGCTACCTGTATAGTGTGCATATATATTTATAGATACTTTGAATATACACTACTTGTCTATGTCGCCGTTTTTCATTACAAAGGGCATGGAATATTTAGTTAGGTGCACTATAAAGTTTTAAACAAACTCACAGAGAAATTCAGAGGATATGCTCATTACTGCAGGAATTAACATTTCTGGAAAGCTGGTAATTTTATACACCAGTAAATGTGTAATTAGTCTATATAGTGTTTTTAATAAAAGCATTTAAAAATAATTATATTCTTCTTATATAAACACATTTAATGTAGTAGCTTTAACACAGTGGATTTGTTTAGATGTCCAGAGATTGTAAAATCTCCATGGGCTCTCTTTTAAAGCCCAGCAGCTGCAAATAGCTTCAAGCAGTGCCAAGTGCAGCTCTGCTTTTGCTCAGACTGGGGCCAACTTCAGCGTTAAAAGCTGCACCACTAATGTGCTAAACCAAACTGTTTCAACTATGGATTCAATTGCACTCTCACTCCACGAGTTAATCAGGAATTAACAAATTCTAATGCTGCCTTTTCTAAAAAGAGTAGCTAAACCTTCATCCATTGCACAAGTAGGATCCCCTTCATCCACCATCACATCCGCGAGGGAGAATATGGGAGATATTTTATCAATTCATCATCATGGCTTAAAACTACTTCTGACAAAAAAAGTAGTGGCACACACAGTAAAGCTGCATGGAGAAACTAAGAATGCAAAAAGAAGTTTCAAACAGCTAAAATAATTATAATAACCCAGTGGCAACAGCTTAAGACTTATCAAACGGGCATTTAAATACCCTAAAGTATTTCTATATTTGTTATTGTATTATTTGTATTATGAACCAGATTCCTATGTAGTGTCTGAGACAAATTAAAAGTATCTAAATATAAAAAAAAATACATTTTTAAAGATTTTAAACACACAATGGAATCTGATTAATTTCACATCTACCATATGGTCGGTACATACTATCAACTGGTTACGCTATTAGTGAACATTACCAAAGTTTTCCTAATGATATAGAGACACTGAGATATTCACTAGTTCTGACACCACCAAAATGAAGACACTGTACAACTGAGAGTATGTTTTTTTCTGATTTCCCCAGTTTTTGCTAAAAACAACCACCTCTCATTTACACTGGGTTTAGGCAAACTAATCATAGAAACAGAAATCTGGCACTCTGTTGAAGAACAAACAGAAAGAGTGTCTCCCTAGCTGGTGGCTACCATGGAGAAAATATTTTTTATCCAAATAATCACGCATGACCTATAATTTGGGTCCTCCCAGAGGAATGAAACGCAGGACATTAATGTATGAAAGGGCCACGTGCCCTTCCTCCTGCCAGACTCCATCCAGGCAAGTCAGAGGGTTATTTCACACGGAACCCACATGGTACTGATAGCCTGAACTAGGACACAAACTGCTGAAGTACAGCCCTCAGAACAATATTAAAAACACAGCAAATGCCTTTCGCCAGTGCTGCCCACAGGGCTGTTACTCGTCCGCGGCGCACACAGAGACCTCAGACCACGCAGCCCATTCACCCAAAACTTGTCACTTTGTCTCCGACTCGCACTTGAGACGTGGCAGACTTGTGTTTTCAGAGCAAACAAAAGGACTTAGCCGGCTTTTCGGCACTGCCTTCCCCTCGCCCTGCTCCGGGATCTCGGCGCTGCCAGGGCAGGAGGCGCAAGCCATGGCTGCCCACTCCCGGCCCGGGGGTGCCGGCACCTGTTGACAGAAGGGGCCCCGCTCGCCCCCTCCCCGCACACAGACGCTGCTCCAGTCGCCAGGAGCGAGCAGCCCCGGCCGGCGAGGCCAAAGGCCCGGCAGAGCCCGGCGGCGAGCGCTACCCGAGGCAGGGGCGGGCAGGGCTCCCGCGGCCGCGGGGCCCTCCCCGGGCCCGACCNNGCGTTCAGCCCCTGCTGCTCCGAGGCCATCACCAGAATGTTGTGGAAATCCATGGCCGGGCCGGAACACGGGGGGGCTGCGGCAGCCGCCCCGCTCGCACCGCCCGCGGCCCCCCGTCCGCCGCCCGCTCGGCCCCGCTCGCTTCCGCCCGCTGCCGCCTACCCTTTATATAAGCTCGCCTGGCGCCGGCGTCACTTCCCCTGTGGTGGAGCCTCGCCACGGGAAACGGGGCTGGGAAAGGGGAGGGAACGGGGAGGTGCGTCTGGAGCCCCGCTGGACTGCGGGGCCTGGAGCGGCGGCGGGGGCGGCCCTAAGAGCCCGGCGGGGCAGCCCCGGCCCGGCCCGGCGCTTCTCGCCGCCCCCGCTCCCGCTCCCAGCTGGCGCCGATACCGGGGATTGTCTCTCCGCCCACCTCGGCTTCACCCCTGAAACGCCTCCGAGAAGGCTCCTAGCGAGGGCATGGAGCGGTGGCTTCAAACTCACACGGAGTAGGTTTAGATTAGGTGTCACGAAGAAATTCTTTACTGTGAGGGTGGTGAGGCACCGGGAGAGTGCCCAGAGAAGTTGTGGGTTCCCCATCCCGGGAAGTGGGGATGGGGCTTGACACGAGCTGGTCGAGTGAAAGGTGTCCCTGCCCACAACAGGGGCGTCAGAACTAGATGATCTTTAAGGTCCCTTCCAACCCAATCCATTCTGTGATTACCACCCCCGACCTCGGCATGGAGATGTGCCAATAAAACATCAAAAACAACTACTTTCTTCTTTTTTCCAATAGCAACTCTTCGTTTTTTCAGTGACAGTGAAAATTGTGGGGTTTTGAAAGGAAAAAGCCTTTTGGGGGCAATGGCCAGTAGCTCCAAGCACACCCTGACATCTGTGCCTGTCCTTCCTGTATTCCTGGCTGTCAGCTCGTTCCTGAGTGGACATCAATTAGGCAGAAATCCTGTAACAAAGGAGGAATATGGGTTAAGTTCCCTCAGCAATCTTTCTTGGCTTATGGAGGCTTCAAAGTTGGTGCTTGGCTTATAGGGGTGTCACAATTACTTCAGCAGTGCATTCCCAGCTGCAGGAATAGTGCCTGATAAGCAGGGCTCCCAGGAGTAATGTTGACCAGCAGAGTAGCTAAACAAAATACTCTGTGTGTATGTTTAAATTTTTTCAAGTCTGACAAACCAGAAAATTGTGCAAGATCACCAGTTGACTGAAGATTCTTTCCTTGTATTGGTTACCAGCTCATTTCCTGGATCTGTTGTCTGAGGTGATCCATCTGACAAAAATCCCTCTACTCCACACTGCTTCTCATAGAAAAGTGGGCACTGAAAGGAAGCTTTTTTCCTTCATTTAATCCTTCTTTAGCATAAATTCTTTAACACTGCTAATACTTGACAACACTTTCAGTTCCTCCAATTCCTTCCTGCCTTTTCCAGTTTCCCTGTGCCTCTCCGCTGCCCTCACTTTTTTGTCACATCTGATATTCCCTTCTAGGCATAGCTGTAAGTCACACTGCAGCCTGTTGTAAAGGTGCCCAGGGAGGTCTTAGCTGACAATTTATCTGAGCCAGGCACTGCACCAGTTAATTTGCAGGGCCTTTGTAGTTCTGGAGCTACAGGAGATCCAAGTTGTTCCTGTGGCATCACTGTGCAGGGTGGACAGTCCTCCTGACTTACCAGTGCTTTTCCTTGGGACAGTCCTGATTTAACTCCTTATCCTGTAAGAGCTTAATCCTTCTCTCTTTTCCCCTTTTTATTCTCATCTCCATTTACTGGCTTTTTACTTCTGACTCAGACCTGATCATCTCTTCTGGTTCCTGCCCTCTTTGTATTACGATTGTCTTAATTTTAAGACTTCCTAGTGTGGCTCTCTTCACAGGCAGTTAGTGGTTCATCAATTTTCTTCCCATTTTTGGCATTGTGTTCCCCTCTGTGCTACTGTCTATAAGGTTGTGATGCTATTTTCTGGCAGTCTTATCTGCTACCTCATCACTGCTATGGTGCTTTCATCAGAATTTCCCTGCTCCAGCTTGAATTTCTGGTATCACCACTGTGCCCTTCCTTGAGAGGCTTTTAGTATGACTCAGGTTCCTGTATGACAACAGCACTGACAGAGCAATGATTGCTCTCTGACTTTTGTGCATGCTCGCTTTGGTCCACGTTAGAGTTGGCAGGAACACTTGGCTAAATGCAGACTTCATTCTGCTGACTGTGATTCTCAAGATGAGTGGAGGAAAAATCCCTCCCTGCTTCTACAAGAGGAGTTACAAGCAGGCCGGGGAATGGCATTGCAGCTGCAGTCTGTTGCATGTCACTCTTTGGAAACCCTTAACCACAGCTGTTGCCTTTTCCTGTAAATGACAATGCTGTGACATCACGTCCCTCAGCAGAGGGGATTCACCTTCGTGTTTCTCCAGTGGGAGAGTGTGAATGTGTGCTGTGGGCATTTTTTGGGGCAGTAGCAAGCGATGCTGAGCTGTGCTGGGATTCCCAGATTTCCCCTGTGGCATTTAAACCCAGACCCAGCACGAGTTACACGTCAGCACAGTGCCTTGATGTGGCCCAGCCTCTTTTTCTGGCAGACATCCTGCGACAAATGGGAACCTCCGTGCTGTGTGTGCCTGCTCCTCTGTCCTCCCTGTGCCTTCAATCCTTCCCAAATTATTCTCACTCTTCACAGCCTCTGCACAAGTTTACAGGGTGATGAACTGATCCAGATTAGGCTTTCCAGGACTCCCAAACCCAGCTAATCTGTCAGCAGCAAGAGAATGAACAACTTTGTGCCTTTAAGCCAAACTGATGTTTCTATAATATACAGATCAGGATAGAAAATGTTTCTTCCCCTTTTTGTAACTCTCTGATCTGACTGATTCTGTGCAAGTTTAACATCATCCTGGCTTTGAAAGAGTTGTAAAAGTCGGAGACATTAAAACTGCATCTTCTAGAAAACAAATACAATGCCTCTCAGATCTCCCATCTCTCCTCTCAAACCTCTGTTTTGTGCTGCTGAAAAAGATCATACAGATTTGTTCTTTTTGTGCATACATTTTTAAGCAAAAACTTGGCTAAGTTTTATTTTTCCTAAATACCTTAACTTTTGGATATTACTTGTGACTAGAACTGTTTAGAAAAGACTTAGACAATATAAGCCAATATTCCACCAGAGTCTGTGAGTTTTTAATGAGCTGTGCTCAACAATAGCTCAGCCCCAGCCATGCACACTTCAGGCATGTGACTAATCCTATTAAATGGAAGTGAAGTGTATTAAAGTGTTTAAAGGATTAGAGTCTTAATTACAGGCCATCTGCAGAGGTCAAATATCAAAGGCTGTTCAGAGCCTGAGTTTTAGCATTTTCTGAATGAGTGAATGAGTAATATTTGTGTGAGTTCCCCTTTCCCCTTTTTACGAAGCATCCTTTCTGCTGTAGAGTTAAATGAGTATTCCAATATGGCGTTTATTAACTGAGCTGAATCATCCTGGTGTGCAACAGGCAGGTCTCCAGATCACCAGCTGGGCAGATGTCAGCAGGGCTGCCATATATGCCCTAAAGAAGTTTAGGGCTTGGAAAACCTGGATTTCAACAAGTTTGCACAGTGTAGTGTCAGCCTACTTTATGGCTGCTTCCGATTTGAATTATTAATCACTAAGTCTTTTTTCATTATGATATATTAAACAGAAATGGAAAGGAAGAGCCTTGGGATGATAATTAGCTGGTCTTGACAATGTGTAACTTATACACCTAACTTAGATGTGTAAATTATGGTCTTTGCCTCCAAACAGGAATATCAGAAAAATAGAGATGGAAATTGCCTTCTTCCTCCCACACAAAAAGCAGGGTCAATCCCATTAGTTAATTTCTGACAGACACTTGTTCAATCTGCATTTGAAACCCAGAAACCAAGGCTGTCATCCCCTGTGTTATTCTCTCACTCTTTTTTTATCTACACCTTGAGAAAGCTATTTCTAACATCTAACCCAGATCTCTGTTGCCCACTAAGCCTTTTCAGCTGATGGAGAGACTTTATTTTCCTTTCCCTTAGACATACAGCACACATATTTAGGGTCCTCCTACTATGTCTCCCCTTTCTCTGGGATAAACCACTCCAATTCCTCCAATGCTTCTTCATAAAACCTCTAATTCTCTATTCTATCCCAAGCAGAATACAATACCCCAACTGAAGGTTTTCTAGCCCCAAGCAATGACAGAAGAATGGCTTCATTTGCCCAGCAAACAATATTCCTTTTTATGTAGCTCCCAGTGCTATTTGCCCTTTTTGTAGTGGCATGGCTGATTCCTGGGATCCCTGCTGAACACCATGACAGTCTGTGGCAATGCAGCTAGAAAGCAGAACTGAAAGCACGGCAGAACTCTTTACAGAAGTAGATATGCTAAGCCTGGTAGGCCCAAGCCTTGGCAGAAGCAGGTGGGATTTTGAAAAGAATGCTTCATTTGGAATACTTTACATATTTGTACGAGGCAGGGAATAGGTAGAATGAAGCAATGTTATTAAGAAATACAGATATGGTTGTTATGGTAATTATTGCTTAAGCTGTGGATCTATATTTAGCTCATGCCTAAAAGGTATAAAAGATGAGACTGTGTGACCAATAAATCGACTTCCATGCTAGCACCTAGCTGGAGTTCCATCTCTATCTCTCGCCATAAACAATTTATACAGTGATGCTATCAGATCAGTAAGTCCACAACCTGCATTTGGGATGTTGGTAATTCTGCAGAGAGTGAAAAGAACACTTTTTAATTACTCCCTTTCCCTCTACTGTAATTTGCCAAGTTTGTTGAGATCCTAACCCTGTCCTCTAACACTTCATGTCCCTCCCAGCCAGTGGGGTTGGCAAGAAAGTTGTCTGCTCTGCCATCTAAATTATTTAATGAAAGTATCAGATTTGTGATATTCCTGTGGAATTCTGCTTGCTGTGTCCAACCAAGGTAACAACACACTCATGTTGAATATTTCAGTCCACTTAACAGCCAGTTCTGTTCTCATCCATTTGTGTTTTTCTGGACTTGCTTGTGAGATGGATGGCCATATGAGACACTGTTAGGAACCCTTCTAAAACCAAGAGCTGGAAATGAGTCTCCTTGACATAATTTATTCTAGGCAAAGTAATCTCTGTGATGGTAATTTCTTTTCTAGGTACTTAAATGTGTCAGTGGAGGGAGAGGTTTAACTCCAGCACCTCATTGTTTAATGGCTCAGCAGGTCACAAAACAGGTACAGCTTTCTAACACAGGAATGCAAGCAAGTGAGAACTTGAATTTCTCTGTATGTGATCGAAGATTGTTGTCATCTAAAATATATGTATTTCAAATCCAGAACAATCACAAAATATCACTTTTACATTGCTCTGCACTGGGGACAGAAACTAGCTGTTGAGAAACAAATTTCCCTAGCCATTAAAAGTGATTTCAAGTAAGTGTCTTGGGTTCTTTTAGGACAATTTTCAGCTTCATGCTTTAAACAAAAGCAATGAAATGTTTTAGTCCAGAGATAAATGTGAGCAAACATATTTGCACTCCACCAAGCAGTTACCTGTGTCACGCTGTGGCTGCCTGTAAGCACTCAGCATACCCCAAGGATAAACTGTATCGTGAGAGTGAAGAAACAGGCCCCTTTGGATCATCAGATCAGGACTCTACTGATGAAAATACTGACTTCTTCATGAAAAAATCCCCACATGAACAAAAAAAGTGGATCGGGCAGAAAATGAAGATAATGATGCCAAATAACATCAGCTGGTGGAATAGCTTGTATTTGCAAAGTGTTCTCCCTATCAGAGAAGGAAGAAGATTAAGAATGAAAAAAAATTAAAAACAAAACCCAAAGCAATTAGTTGTTTAGCTTACTCTACATTAAAGCTAACAAAAGTATCTTTAAAATGCCTGTTGTCAAAAATCCCAAAAGATAAGTGTATGGGAAATAGACAAAAAACCCCCTCTGTAATATGTATTCATATTGTTTTATGAAAATAACCTCCTTTCCAAAGATGCTAAAAAGAAGGCAATGAAAAAAATCACCATTGCAGTAAATGTGGAAAACACAGTATTTAAACATTGAAAGGCAGTCATGTGCTCAGATATGATAGAGTTAATAAGAAAGCAAACAACACATGTAAAACAGACTGCAGAGCAGGAAGGGCTTTCCTCAGCGACAGGATTAGGCTGATTTTAGGTTACTGGAGAAGCATGGGACATCGTGAAGAGCATCCCAGATGAGCAAACAGGGACTGAGAGACAACGGCCTCAGTTCGAAAGCCGTTTCCATTGAGCTCGGCATGAATGGGGTGTGAATGGCAGTGTAAAAGTGTGAAATCCTCAGGAAACGCCATGAAGGGGCAAAGGAATGGCATCTCGAACTTCTGAAGGCACCGGGGGCTGGAAAAACAAGAGCTGCCTCCTGAGTGGATTGTACACCTATGCTAGAGGCAGTTTTTCTCTAGTCCTGACTCCTACATCCACACTGGAGCGAGCATGTGTCCAGCCATGACTCTCAGGTGAGTCCTGGAATTGTGCCACAGCTTTGACCTCAGCCCCATCTCCTGGGTGGACCATGGAGCTTCGTGCCAAGCCTTGTCACTGGTGCCCTTGTTCTCCTGCTACTCCCGAATGCCCTCTGGCCCTGATCCATTCACTTTGCCTGGTTTGGGACAGTTGATGGTCCCTGTTATGGGTCCATCATTCAGTGCAGGCGAGCTCTCTGCCCTGGAGACTAAGCTGAACCAATTCCCCTGGCTGCATTTCATCCGAGCTCCAGCCGAGTCCAGCCGGAATGGAATCTCTGAGAAAGGGGCGCCACAAGAGCTCGGAAAGCCACAGTGAGCGCTGTGAGCAGCTGGGAGTGCCACATGTCCGTACGGAGATATGCATGTAGGCTGCCTGTGCAGCTGCTTCGGCAAGGTGTCCCCCTCTGTCCCCGGCTCACATGGCAGCCAGCATTCCCATCGGGATGCCGTGCAGTGTCGCTGCCGGCTGCTCACCCACATATAGCTCACACAGCCGGCAAAGGGATAAATGAGCGGGAAGAACTGAGAGCAAGGCTGGAAGGGACGCAGCTGCCGCTGGGCAGTGAAGGCTCGGGGCAGGGCCGATGGGCAGGGGCCGGTGGCCGCGGGCGCTGCTGGCCGGGCCGGGCTGGGGACAGCAGGTGGCGGTCGCGCCCTGNAAGTTGTCTGCTCTGCCATCTAAATTATTTAATGAAAGTATCAGATTTGTGATGTTCCTGTGGAATTCTGCTTCCTGTGTCCAACCAAGGTAACAACACACTCATGTTGAATATTTCAGTCCACTTAACAGCCAGTTCTGTTCTCATCCATTTGTGTTTTTCTGGACTTGCTTGTGAGATGGATGGCCATATGAGACACTGTTAGGAACCCTTCTAAAACCAAGAGCTGGAAATGAGTCTCCTTGACATAATTTATTCTAGGCAAAGTAATCTCTGTGATGGTAATTTCTTTTCTAGGTACTTAAATGTGTCAGTGGAGGGAGAGGTTTAACTCCAGCACCTCATTGTTTAATGGCTCAGCAGGTCACAAAACAGGTACAGCTTTCTAACACAGGAATGCAAGCAAGTGAGAACTTGAATTTCTCTGTATGTGATCGAAGATTGTTGTCATCTAAAATATATGTATTTCAAATCCAGAACAATCACAAAATATCACTTTTACATTGCTCTGCACTGGGGACAGAAACTAGCTGTTGAGAAACAAATTTCCCTAGCCATTAAAAGTGATTTCAAGTAAGTGTCTTGGGTTCTTTTAGGACAATTTTCAGCTTCATGCTTTAAACAAAAGCAATGAAATGTTTTAGTCCAGAGATAAATGTGAGCAAACATATTTGCACTCCACCAAGCAGTTACCTGTGTCACGCTGTGGCTGCCTGTAAGCACTCAGCATACCCCAAGGATAAACTGTATCGTGAGAGTGAAGAAACAGGCCCCTTTGGATCATCAGATCAGGACTCTACTGATGAAAATACTGACTTCTTCATGAAAAAATCCCCACATGAACAAAAAAAGTGGATCGGGCAGAAAATGAAGATAATGATGCCAAATAACATCAGCTGGTGGAATAGCTTGTATTTGCAAAGTGTTCTCCCTATCAGAGAAGGAAGAAGATTAAGAATGAAAAAAAATTAAAAACAAAACCCAAAGCAATTAGTTGTTTAGCTTACTCTACATTAAAGCTAACAAAAGTATCTTTAAAATGCCTGTTGTCAAAAATCCCAAAAGATAAGTGTATGGGAAATAGACAAAAAACCCCCTCTGTAATATGTATTCATATTGTTTTATGAAAATAACCTCCTTTCCAAAGATGCTAAAAAGAAGGCAATGAAAAAAATCACCATTGCAGTAAATGTGGAAAACACAGTATTTAAACATTGAAAGGCAGTCATGTGCTCAGATATGATAGAGTTAATAAGAAAGCAAACAACACATGTAAAACAGACTGCAGAGCAGGAAGGGCTTTCCTCAGCGACAGGATTAGGCTGATTTTAGGTTACTGGAGAAGCATGGGACATCGGGAAGAGCATCCCAGATGAGCAAACAGGGACTGAGAGACAACGGCCTCAGTTCGGAAGCCGTTTCCATTGAGCTCGGCATGAATGGGGTGTGAATGGCAGTGTAAAAGTGTGAAATCCTCAGGAAACGCCATGAAGGGGCAAAGGAGTGGCATCTCGAACTTCTGAAGGCACCGGGGGCTGGAAACACAAGAGCTGCCTCCTNCCGGGGGCTGGAAAAACAAGAGCTGCCTCCTGAGTGGATTGTACACCTATGCTAGAGGCAGTTTTTCTGTAGTCCTGACTCCTACATCCACACTGGAGCGAGCATGTGTCCAGCCATGACTCTCAGGTGAGTCCTGGAATTGTGCCACAGCTTTGACCTCAGCCCCATCTCCTGGGTGGACCATGGAGCTTCGTGCCAAGCCTTGTCACTGGTGCCCTTGTTCTCCTGCTACTCCCGAATGCCCTCTGGCCCTGATCCATTCACTTTGCCTGGTTTGGGACACTTGATGGTCCCTGTTATGGGTCCATCATTCAGTGCAGGCGAGCTCTCTGCCCTGGAGACTAAGCTGAACCAATTCCCCTGGCTGCATTTCATCCGAGCTCCAGCCGAGTCCAGCCGGAATGGAATCTCTGAGAAAGGGGCGCCACAAGAGCTCGGAAAGCCACAGTGAGCGCTGTGAGCAGCTGGGAGTGCCACATGTCCGTACGGAGATATGCATGTAGGCTGCCTGTGCAGCTGCTTCGGCAAGGTGTCCCCCTCTGTCCCCGGCTCACATGGCAGCCAGCATTCCCATCGGGATGCCGTGCAGTGTCGCTGCCGGCTGCTCACCCACATATAGCTCACACAGCCGGCAAAGGGATAAATGAGCGGGAAGAACTGAGAGCAAGGCTGGAAGGGACGCAGCTGCCGCTGGGCAGTGAAGGCTCGGGGCAGGGCCGATGGGCAGGGGCCGGTGGCCGCGGGCGCTGCTGGCCGGGCCGGGCTGGGGACAGCAGGTGGCGGTCGCGCCCTGGGTACGGGGCGGGGATGCCGCACAATGGCGCGTTCAGAGCAGCATCTGCGGCCCTCTGCCCGTGCCAGCCGCGCTTGGTCACGGTGCCCGCTCCTCAGCCACTTCCGAACGGCGCTGAAAGGCTCGGCACAGCCTTCCCCCGCAGCCTTCCCACAGAACGCTGCTGAGAGATAAGTAAACAACAAAAAGAGCATCTCGAAGGTTTATCTATTTCATTGGTAGCTCTTCGTAATCATACATGCCTGCGAAGCTGAGAAATGTGTGTTTGCCACATGCAGTTGCAGATGGTTGTGGCGTCTGAAGCAGATCAAATGAACGGTACATTTTCTCATATTACTTGGAAGCCAAAATATCTTCTTTTCAAATGCACAAAGAATTATTTGGATTTATTTCCCAATTGAAAGCCTGATTTGAAGATCTGCTTAATTTTTGGGGAAGGACTGTGTAATTTCTGAAAGTTAGGCTCCTGGATGTTTTTACAGATGGCTACTATATTACTCATGTAAATAAAATTATGCAAAGCTGCCAAATAAAAGCAAACTAAAATGAGCTGTTTCTTGAAATTGTGTTCCTCTACTTATTGCACCTCTTCATCTCATCCTCTCCCTGCCTTGAAGAAACTCATGCTCTCATCAGCAAATACCCTGTACCCTCCAAGATGGACAAATCCAATCTCCTTTGTATATTATTGTTCCCAGAATCAAGGGCACAAAAACCCCTGCACCTCCCTTGCAAATCAGTGTTATCCTGAGTGTTTTCTTTGCGCATGTTCAGCAAAACCATATAGAAGGGGAAGTTTATTTTATTTTAATCTGATTTCACACCTAACTGTTTTCACTTCTTTCTCGTGTATGAGGATGGAGATGGTTGTGGCCGTGCAGCCTCTGTGGTGCAAGTCAGGAGCTAAGGGATTCCCAGCACAGGCAGTGCCTTCAGAGCCTGGGTCCAGCTCCTGAACATGGCACACAGACCTGGATCCTGATAACAGGGACCATCAAGTGTCCCAAACCAGGGTTAATGGATCAGGGCCAGGGGGCATTCGGGAATAGCAGGAGAACAAGGGCACCGGTGACAAGGCTTGGCACGAAGCTCCATGGTCCACCCAGGAGATGGGGCTGAGGTCAAAGCTGTGGCACAATTCCAGGACTCTCCTGGGAGTCATGGCTGGACACATGCTCGCTCCAGTGTGGATGTAGGAGTCAGGACTACAGAAAAACTGCCTCTAGCATAGGTGTACAATCCACTCAGGAGGCAGCTCTTGTTTTTCCAGCCCCCGGTGCCTTCAGAAGTTCGAGATGCCATTCCTTTGCCCCTTCATGGCGTTTCCTGAGGATTTCACACTTTTACACTGCCATTCACACCCCTTTCATGCCAAGCTTAATGTTTGTATGTCAAATCCCTATGGCTGTGATGCCCCACCAGAGGAGGACTCTTTACCTGGCCGGGCTGTAAACAATTCAAAGCAAACTGCTCCAGTCTTCATCGGGAAGGTCACCAAAAGCTGGTGCAGCCTGAAAGCAGCAGTGAAAGATGCTACCTGTGGGAAGCAGATTTTAGAAACAGGCTGCTGCCTCCTACGTGAGCTCTGTGTTTTGAGCGTAGCCCCCACACTGAGCACTTCACAGTAGCATAATCTCACACACCATTTTCTCAGCAAGGTTCTCTGCAGGCCTGAGCTGTATTTACCATGCAGTTAGCATAGTCAAACATCGAGAGCGTTATATTTAAACCAATAAAATAGATTCCTGATAGATTATCATCTCCTGGTAAGTCTGGCTTTGTGTAGTCTGCTGAGTCTCAGTGCAGGGATTGTGAACTTAGAAATGAAGAACATAAGGTCATTTGTAGCAAAATAGGTTCAGTTTAGCAAATACAAGGGTATTTTCATTCCAATACACTCTCAGCAAATCATTTGGCTTCATATAGTTAAGGTTTTATGCAATTTCATGTTAGCTAAACTTATTTAACCTCTATTCTGCAGATATATCTCAGATTTCCTAGAAGGAGGTTGCAATTTGTGAAGGATATTGTAATAATTTTGTGTAACTTTGAGAAATAAAAACATATGGCATAATAATGAATGATATTATAATTTCTGACTTTCCTTCACAAAACCTATCGTATTAAAAGTACTGGATTGAAATAGACCACCATTTTATCCGTGGCACAAAAATTTAAGGGAAAAGCAATCCATTTTGTCAGAGCATACCTTGGTAAATCTAATTTCATGCCACTAAATGAACAGTGCAAAGAGGATTGGAACTTACCAGGAAGCACAGAACGAAAGGTCAGATTTGCAGCAAGCATAAATCAACATTCTTGCATGGCTTAAGCAGATTTATGCCCATATATACTAGTCAAGAATCTGGCTCATTAACGACTGGATGAATTACAAATAGATCATCAAGCAGGAGTTTGAGTCTTAACACCTATTTCCTTGACTTGCTAGCTTAAATCAAATTCTAAATATTCTGAAGACTTTTTGTTCACTGTAGCTGAGGAGCAAGCCAGTGTGGAATTTGGTTAAACTCCCTCTCTTGAAAGCAAGGTCTGTACAGTGCTTCTAAACAGCTTGAGCACAATGAATTGTTGTCAGCTTTTCCAATCCATACATTTCAGAGTTTGAAATGTAGCCTTTAGGGCAACTTAAATAACACGAAACCGGTTGATTGATTGTCCAAGGTTGTGATGATTTGGTGATGCTCAGCAGGAGATGACTTGGTGTTGCAGACTCACTCCCTTTTGAAGCACTCTACTCCAGGTAGAGTTCTGTGAATTAAACAGAGGAGTACAGGCAGGAGCAAGCCCATGCTAGGATTTGGGCAGAACTGCAGGAGATTGAAAAATCGTCTCAGAGGGTTTTACATTCGACATGGCTGTGCCAAGCTTTTCTTGGAGCAGGCACCCCACAAGCATTTATGGATGGCCTAAGCCAGCACAGCTGCTGGGAGCAGAAACCTCTGCTCAGTCTGTATCTCTAGCTTATTTGTGCTGGCATCAGGATTTGTAGAATTGCACAATAAAGCTGACCAGGAACCATCCAGCTGGAAACAAATCTAACAACAAGTTCATTCCCCCGAGGCCACAGCTTTCAGCAGTGCAGCCAGACTTGTTCATTGAACTCCGCTCTCCCAGCGGCCTGGAGAAGGAGGTTAAGGTCACTGCTTTGCAGAAGGACACCTACCTGCCATTTTCACTGTCAGATGGGCTCGAGTGCAGCTGGGAACCATGCATTCCAGGCCTGGGACACTTCCTTGGCCCGCAGTAGGGCGTGAGGGAGGAGGGAGAGGGACACACAGGAGAGAAATCTGGGCCATAGGTAATGTCTCTGCTGATAAAGATAGAGGAGATCATAGATCAAGCACTTCACCTTTGGGATTCTTGTCAGGCCCTGGCAAAGTCAGACTTGGTTTGTGAAACCCAAAAACTGCTCACAGATTTTTTTTTTCCCCTGGGGTATCAACTGATGAATAATGAATGCTTTTATGCTGTGCCATTCTCTCAATTTCCGTTGTTACTAAAGTTGTCTGACTTAGACAGGTTTTGCTCTGTCACCTTGGTGTCTGTAGCCAGATCCTCTTGGAAAGTCAAACTCCTGGATATCATTCACTGCCACAGGAAGTGAAAAATCACAGTGTTTACTGCATATTGCTAAAAGTGAAGAAAACCTCTGAATAGAAACACCATTATTGATCAAAAAGTTCATTTTTAACTCAGAAAAGTGCTTCAGCAGTGCATTTGAAAGAATGTGCATATTTAGGAGCAGAACCTCCTAGTTGCAAGATTGTGCTATTTTATCTCAGAAACTTCAAGGCAGGTCTGTGGCTTGAAGGGAAACTGTGTGGAGAAGCAGCAGCCACTGCAACAAGCTGTGCTGATGAGCAAGCAGGAACTCCTCATCGCATCCCTTGCCCATCTGATCTTTTAGATGAATCAAATAGCAGAGGCCATTTTCAGATGTAAAGTCTCTCTCACAATCATAGGAGTTTTACTCTTCATGTGTGTCTTAGCTAAATGCTCTTACAAATTCTGTTTCACTTATATAAATTCCCTGGCAGTTTTCAGTTCAGTTAGTTAAATAAACCATAATTTCCTGCCTGAAATGTCAACTATTGTGGCCCAGGGTTCCCTAAGGGTCTCGCTGCCTTTAGATCAGCTGCTTCACAATCTGAGCACATTCACCTCCTTCTTTAAAGCATTTTCTCTGCTTGCTTTTAACATGAGGATTTCCCCCACACAGGAAATCCAAGTTTTAGAAGTAAAGATAATAGAGAAGCCGTTCTCTTCAGCATCAAAGGGATTACAGGAAGCAGTGTAACTATGGCAGTGAATTGTAGATCCAGCAAGATCCGGTTCGTGTCACTCAAAGGAGACATCCTTTGGGATGCTGGGGGCATTTCAAATGGCTGAGGGACATTGCAAAGTTATGAGTCAAGGTTTGTACACCCGCTTGAAAGTTGGAAGCCTCCACTACGTCACATCATCTATTTTGGCCTGTATTCTCAGGCTGCCTCTCTATATGGGTTTCTGGACTTCAGCTTTTTGGATCTGAAGATCTTTGGACTTTCCTCTATAGGTGAGGAGGTCAGGGCTCCTTTATCAGGCAAACTGCTGACCAAACAACAAGGTGCAAAGAGCTGCAGATTTTGAAGCTGCAGTTACAATTTTAACTCCTTCCTGAGAATCAGCACGCTAAACGTGGGGAATGCATACCCTCCTTCCTGGTAAGGAACAGCCGAGGCAACAGTCTCTCCTATTCATTGCAAATACTACTCAGCACTCAAATAAATAAATGGAGCTTTCTACTGAAGTGCTCCTGAAGGTGCTGAGCAGTGGGGAAAAGGAACTGATCCCTTTCAGGTTGAGTTCTGGAGAAATGCAATATCTGACATGGACTTTTCACTCTTAAATCAGCTCCCAGTGTGGTTGCTCAGTAGCTCAGAGCTCAGCCAGGCTGCAGGTGCTCTCTCTCCCCACCTCCATTTGGATCCACAAAACCAGAGCCTGGGAGCAAAGGCCACAGAGCTGCTGGCATGTTTTGAAATATGATACAGGCAGCAGCATTAATCCAAACGCTGATGGCGATTCTTACGTAATGCAATTGCAGCACAGCACGCCAGAAGCAACAATATCTCTTTCTTATACAGGAAAATGAGTGACTCTCGGACATTTTTCCAAATGCTCATGTATGTGAAGATTCCAGGCAAAGGCTGTCCTATGGAGGGACCTGCAAAGTGCTCGGGGCCCTGGCTGTAAAGCTGGGCAGCTGCCCATCCACCTGTGTGGGAGGATAAGAAGGTCTCACCCTCAGAGAAATCACCAGGCCTGGGGTGTTGCCAAAATGGCCCCTGCCTGCTCCTCACCCACAAGTCCTTTCTTGAATGGGTTCAGTGATGAGCACAGTGCAGACAAATGGTGATGGCTTGTTTATAAAGTCAACAAGTTCAGAATTAAAGGTCATATCCCAAGATCCTTAGTGAGGCAAAGCTCTTGGCCAGGTGTGTGTTTCACAACCTACACCATGCTGGGTGACCAGTTTGTAGTGGGAGACCTCCCCGATTTCTGCAGAGTTACCTGAACAATTCCTGACTGGAATCCTGCCAGGTGCAAAAGGATGACCTTCCTGATGCCTGCTCAGTATAAACTCTTGTCCCAAAGTGCACACAAAAGAGCAAGCCATTGGATCCTCTAATTTATGCTTTTTGAATCTAAACCACTGAGAAGCTCCCAATGTGCAGAGCAGAAGATCCTCACAGGGCTGGGAGCCCTCTGGGTCTGGCCGTGCCTTCTCCTGTACTGCTCAGGGGAAGGGAGCTGTTGCTCTTTCTTTGGTGGTTTCTAGAAGAATTCAGTTTTCTCTACCTCTCCCTAGTTGTCTTCAATTTTATGTCACCTCCTGGCAGTTGTGAGCTGCTGTGATATTAAAGAAAACACACTCCAGTAACAGCATCATCTTTCTTTCCAAGCTTGAGTGTTAAAAACAGTTTGCTGTTTCTTGAATCTTCCATGTCAACAAAAACCCCACCAAAATCCCCTAGGAGCCCTATCATTTTTGCTTGTAGAGAAAAAGATTTGAGATCTTACACTGCTGTATAAATGAACATTATAAAATAAAAACTTGGTACTAGTTCTACTGGCATTGAAATGAAAGTCTCTATCACATGGGAGACTCAGCTTGAGAAGTACCTGTTAGTACTCAGGGAAAAGATTTATTTTTATTTGGAATAAAAGGAAAAATTTATCACTTGGCTTTGTGACAGAGAAATTTGTTTCTGGAACTAAAACTGTGGTATGGACTAGCTATTGTCATGTCTTCTCATTCATCTTTTTACCTGAAATTTGGGGAAGAAAATTACTTACAATCAAGCTGGGCCATGTTCAAGCATTTGCTGAAAATGCCTGGGGAAAATTCACAACTCTGACATTTAATGAGCACAGCCAATGGCTCTAAGAAGTTTGACTGGCTGCCAAATTGATATGTCTGTGTATCCCATCAGTGGCTGTTAAATCTCATTTGTTTTGTTTTGTTTTTTTTCCCTGTGATCTCTGTTAAATTGATTTTTAGCCAGTTTGTTTGGCAATTGTGCTGAAGCACTGCAAAGTGGACACAAGACAGGAACAATGCTAAGCAACCAGATGTAAAAAGACTGGAGCAATAAGAAAGCATATTTGTTTTTCACTGTTTAAACATGATTTACCAGCTGGGAAACTGTCTTGCAGGACATACTGCAGTTCCATTAAACTAATCCAGCACACAAACACATCACACAATGTGGTCTTACAAACACGCCTCCTGCAAATACCCCTGCATGCAGGAAGTGATCCAGCAGGTGTCTGCAGACACAGATGGGAGAGGACTATGGAGAAGGACTGGGACATTATGAGACACAGATCAGTTCTAGGTAGAGCTACATTTCCCCATGTGTAAGGGATCTCCATCCACCTGCCAGCAGCTGCTCTGAGATCCTGTGGTATCACCGGAGCATTGGCAGAGCTGGGTGAAGAGAGAGGAGGCAAAAGTTCCAGAAAAGAGGTGGTGAAGGCAGAACTTTGGCTGATCACCCGGAGTATTGCATAAATGCAAATTTGTGCCATTAGCACAAAATTGGAGGCCCTAAACCCAAAATTAAGACCCTAAGTGCAGGCAGCTAAAACCCTTAAAGGCCCTGATGTGGCAGATCATGACAGATACTGCATTGTTCACAATGGAGCTGCAGAGCCTGGCCCTTCTCTGCACTACTCTCAGGCTGTCAGAAAGCGTTGCCTGGCTGGCCTCTCCTACAATAGCCAAAAAATTTCTGTCTCCCCCACCAGTGATGAGGAAGATGGGGGCTGTCAGAGAGCAAGGAAACACAGGCTACCTTCTGCACTGCTGTTGGTTTTACTGATGAAGCTCCTTGGACAAGTAACTTCAGCTCAACATCACCTGAAAAAACTTAGAGAGGATCATTAATGGCAGTGGTCTCTGCTGCATCCCCTCCCTATAGCACAGCATCCTTCCAGCCTGGAAATGTTGCCTTTCCTTGCCAAATCCAAAGCTTTTATGCTCTTTGTATGAAAGCTTCTCCTTTTCCTGGTCTGAGAAAAAGGACAGCAGAACAGTGTAAATCCCGTCCCTTTGTGAGATAACATCTCCCAGACCTGCCAGTCAGGACCTTCTCCTAGTTACAGTATTGGTGAGGAGCTCCTGAAGCAGCAGGTCATTAACTGACCCTGCTTTGGCCTCTCCTGCATCTACTTTGACACATATCCATGATTAAACACCTCCACTGCCCTATTTTAGCCCTTCCCTAACTTCTTCAGCCTTATTCCCACCTCTTGAAGCTGTCCTGTCCCTCTTGGCCCAATACCCTTGCTCAGTAACTGCTCTCCTGCCTCTTCCAGGCCTCCTTTTCAGCTCAGCTATCCAGAGGAGAGCAAGGAGGGAGTCAAGAAAACACCGTCCCTGCCACTGCCAGCACAACTGGAAAGGTCCCTGGCTGCTCACTGAGCTGCTCCCAGGGCAGTGCCCTCTGCTCAGGTGCCCATTGCAGATCCCAGCTGGAGCTCCCCTGACCCAGCAAGGTGGGACAAACCCTGTACAGCAGAGCCCTGGGCTCAGGGGCTTAGGAGAGGTTACTTCCACCATCTCTGAGTCAATAGATTTTCTCTAGTGCTGTTTTATACTTGATCGTCAGAAAATTTTAGGGATAAAAAAATGACTATTTCCCTGCTCTTGGAAAGGAGGGAATTTTTATTTTGCTTCGTAGGACTTATTTCTAGGCTTGTGACTTTGCAGGAAAAAAAAATCGATCAAAATCGCATCATTCTGATTCCCGTCACATCCTTTTTGTTCTTTTCCCTCTTGACTTCCCAGGCTGCTATTTTAATAACTGTTTGCAGTTGAAATCAATGCCATGCCACACTGAAAAGGCTGAAATTCTAGCTTTCCTCAGGGAAAATATTTCCCCACATAACCCTATGGGAGAGATCAGAGTTCAACCATGTGTCCAGCAGCTTGGGATGATTCTTGGAGATGCTTCATCTTGTCTCCTTCCCCATGTTGCTCTGGACATGGTAATTCACAGCCACACTAGGCTTCCATGCCTCCAAATAGAGGAATGTGATGAAGCACAGGGACTTCAAAGAGCTGAGGTACAGGGGAATGTGGTGGTTAAAGGCTGCTGTGTGTTTTACAATCCTGTGGTCTATTTTTAGCAACTGTGGTTGCTGTGTATCACAACCCTAAGTCACCTCTGAACTTAGAGTCACAAGTATGAAAATGAAAAACAAATTAATTGGATCCACAGACTGACCAGAAAGGAATCCTCTCTCAATATTTATGGACCAAATAAACATAAACAACTGTAAAAATGTCTTTTTGTTTTCTGTGGCTAAACACAGGCCTCCTCTGCTGCTGATCCTTTGCCTGTAGAGTAACAGATCCCAGTATCTGTGCTGTGAGTAGCAATTGCTGGGACTTTGAGGTTTTTCAGGTCAGCCCCACGAAAATGTTAGGGCTGTTACAAAATGCTAGGGCTGGCTGCTAGGCTTTGCATCTCTTCTTTTATGCTTGAAACCTTTTTTCACTTAAATCATTGTTATGTCAGTGTACCTGTGCTGAAATTAGTTGCTTGAGTATAGTTGCTCCTGATTTGCATCAGTGGAAGGAGCATCAGTCCACTCGTGCTCTGTTTTCTTGGTCAGTTTGGGAGACTCAACCCAAACCAGCACACTTCTCTAGCTGGTGAGGCAATGCAGTATCTCATCTTACAGGTTGCTCTGTTCCTTTTGTTCTTTGCTGTCTGTGCATGCAGAGAGGCTTTTTCCCACATTTGCTATTTAATTTCATGTTTTCTTGTGCCCAGTCTGTCCAACAGCCTTTACTTTTCAGTTACTGTTTTTAAAAATGGCTCCAACCCCTCTCTTTTGCCATCTCAGAGAAAAGGCACAACTGCATTATTGTACTGAGTGAATGCATTTTCTCATCTATGTGGCTGAATGGGAGATTATTTAAATATCTTAAACACTCTCCTAATTGGAATAATGACGTGCTAGGAATGGGAGTGCGAGGAGAATTTATGTTCAGGCTCCTGAATTTCAGTGAATGAGTAATCAACACTCCATTACTTCCTACAAGGTTAAACAATTTTTTAAAAAGCAAATGGTTACTGTAAAAACACCATTTGAGTGCACTAAAACAAACAGATAGAAACCCAAATATGGGTATTCCTGGTGATCTTTAGATCATGTGAGAGCTTTGTGGGTCCTTTGGCAAAGGAGAGGCTGACTTGAAATGCTGTTGCTAGTGCCTCAGGGCTGCCCACCTGCCTCTGCTCCGTGCTTGCCCCATTCATCCTGTCACTCCTCACCTTTTCTATCCTGGTTCCTGTGTCAACACCTGTGCTCCAAAGCCAATGCTCCGGGACAGATCTGGGGGCGATTTGGGTTAAAAAGTAACCCAGCAAAGTTTGTTTGCTTGTCTGTGTGACTGTTTGAAAGGCTCCATTTCCCCATGTGATTCATGGAAAGCCTGTACCAAGGTCTGTGCTGGCAGGAGGGCAGCCAGGAGCAAGGGGAAAACGAAGCAAGCCCAGGAGCTGGGGAGGAAAATAGCTCTGACTGATATTGCTGCCAAATATTGCATCTTCTGGAGTCACTGCCTTAGACCAGAGCAGTTGCATTGGTGCCTGCAGCCTTTACCTTAGCAAGGCTGGCCTGTCTTTACAGTTTCAGTTATTCTAATCAAGAGGCTGGTCATTTTCTTGGTCAGTTTATTGCTCTAAAGTCAATTATATGCAGTTACTCAGAAGCGTGGAGTGATCCAATGTAATCTATTTTATATACAAAATCTAATTTTCCTGTCATCCTGCAGTCACAGTAATTACAAAACACTCTCAATCATTTACCTAGAAGAGCTTTTAAGCAGTTCTGAGTGATTAAGCATTGTTGCCTCTACTCTCTTTTGCATCCTCCAGTGCTATGCTTTTCATTGTTTCTTTCCTGCCAATTGTTTCTGTAGTTAATTTCATGGGGCTTGATCTGAAGCCCATGGAGGTGAATGCACGGTCTGTCATTAACTCGAACAGGCTGGTGATCATACCTGCTGCAAATGCTTTAATAGGCACAGGTCAAGGACTGGAAATGCAGAACACTTGTTTTACTTTGTTCCTATTGGTATTTCAGCTTGCTCTATCAGATATTTATGCAGAAATGCAAACTCTCCTAGGCACAACACTGGGAAATAGAAGTCTACACTACATTTATTACAGCAGTACTTAGAAATGCCAACCACAGCACAGTTTGCCCTGTGTCTCACTCAAGCACCCAGCAAGAGACAGATGGAGAGAGGCAAACAGGCAGTTTGTGGCAGAAGTGAGGCTTAAATCCAGGTAATATTAACTGCAAGCTTAGAGTCTGTTGTCCCTGCTCCCAGTTATGCCTCTTGTTTTGCTGAGGCACAACAGCACATATTCCTGTGCAATATTCTCTAATCCTGTCTGCCTGATAAAGACACAGGAGGCAGAATATTAATCCAACAGGAAGGGTTGACTCTGGGGTGTTTCTGTCAAGCCTGGTGCTGTTTGCTTGCACAGCAGTAATTATGGACTCTGCCACAGACAGCATGAGTGGGCCTTTCCCATGTCTCCCAGATAAGAAGACGCTGGAAGAGATCATGTGTACATGTCTCACAGAGCTCAAAGTTTCCTAATCCTTTTGCCATTCCACTTTTCAGCATTATCAGGTGCACTGCAAACCCCAGCCTTGGAGAAGAGGCCTGAGCTGAAGGGACATTTGCTGCCCAGTTTACCCAGTCCTGCTTGCAAGCAGCCATCTGTGACCAAAGGAGTAAAAACATGAAAATTCCAGCTCAATTTGGAGCTAATCCTTGTTCCCATTAATGACTCAAAACAAAGCATGAGTGTTAGTGCACTGTTCCTGCTGGAAAACATACCATGATCTCATGTTATGGGAGTTAACTACAAAGTTAGTTTAACTGCTAATAGAGTTGTATTTTTTTTTTTTTTAGAGCAGCATCATGAACACATATGAGTTATCATGAGGCAAAAAACAGGCACTCAGCAGCAGACCCTGAAGTCAGCAGTTCTGGACAGACATCTGAGCTGATTTCAGCAAAACCACATTGTCATCTTCTGACTTTCTACCTCCCGAAAACAAATGAATATTAACCCTTCAGAAGCTTTAAAAATTAAAAGCTTTTTTAAAAAAAGTAAACAGTATTTTTAGAAATTAAGATGTGTTGAATGTCTTCTTTAAGTTCCTCAAACATTTGTAATTCATCCATTGATCTAATTGTAGATTCAGTTATTTATGCTGGATTTATTGTGCATTATGCTCTGGCCACTTGCTGACTTGAACTCTGGTGACACTGAGAGCTTCCTCTGTGCCAAACAGGAAAAATTTAAAACTATTTATCTGATATGAAGGTATTGATAATAGTGCAGAGAAGCACTTTGGACTTCTCCTAAAGGGTAGGCTGATCTTCATTATCTTCTGTTTGCATTTGTTTTTGTTCCATGGAAGAGAGATTAGGAGACAGCCAGCTTAGCTCCATGTTTAGCAAGACTGTAGAAGATGATAACAGCAAGGACACATTATTTATTTACTTGATCAATAAGAGTGACTTTGGAATGCAGTCTAACTGGTTTTCTGAGTAATTGTATTAGACTTCAGTTCCCAAATGCTGCCTAACTCTCAACTGCCAAAATAGGGATTTTTAAATTACTTGCCTCCTACAGCTGGTTAGTAATAGGGACAGAAATTTGTAGGCACCATCCAGGTCTTCCTTTGTAAAATAATTTTCCTTTTCTCAGTAAAAATCTTCAATAGACTAAGTAAAAATCCCAGTGTAACCACCTCTGTCTTGCAGAGGGTGAGGCACAGGATGAGCAGAAGGATAGTGGAGATCACACAGATTATGCAAGGTACAACTGTTGTATTCTTTCCTAAAATGAAAAGTGCTTGCTAAAAAGCAATCCTCTGGTAAGGCAATCAGTCACCCCTAGAAGGGAGCTACCAGTAACTGGATTTTTATGTTTCTCAGAGCCTGAAATTGTTTTCCAAAGACATCAGTTAATGTCAGCTTTGTCTGCTTCTGATCTTGTTGCTAATGTTCCTCTGTATTTCGCCCACAGACAAATGTTTGAAGTTTGGACATTTTTAAGGGATAGCTCTAGAGAAGCTGGAAAAAATCCCAAATGACTTTAAAATATTTCCATACCTGAAAGAACCAAAAATAATGATTGAATTACCTCACATCCCCAGGTTCCTAGAACAGAGTCTTTACAAGGCAAACGTGACTTTTCTGTCCTTCCTCTGCCTGGTGCTGTGGGCATGTGAGGAGGGTCAGGATGCAGCCCAACAGCCTGGTGCTACCACACTGCTCAACCTGACACCTCTTCTTGCCTCCTCCCTCTGCTCCTGGCACCTGTGCTAAAGCCGTGGTGCAGGTGGAAAGGACAGGTGCCAGAACCAGCATCTCTCTTTCCCATCAGGGCATGCATACCCTCTGTTTGCAGCACTCGCCCTTCCTGTGCAGATGTGGAAGCCACAAATTAGAAAGTGCTTTGGAGTCTAATGGCTTGGTAGCACAGTGAAATGTTAAAAAGACCACTAAGTCTGTTAGGGGAAAATCCTTGTCTTTGAGGCTCCTCACAGGTATTTATGGTAGAGAAATGCTGGCCCGAATTCAAGGCTATGCCTTCCACATTGGCAGCTTGAAACATGTAAAGCACAGGGGCAGTGGGGCTGACCAAGGAGCTCCTCCCAAGCTTGTGTACTGCAGCACCCAGGACATCCACAGACAGATAAAAACACTATTCCAGGTAAGGGGGAACTGCTAATGAATATCCTAAGCACCTCTCCAGTCTCTTCTTTCCTGGTGTGCTGGCATACGGGTAGTGTCTGAAAGGAATCAAACGTGGATCCCGCCTCATTTCCCTTTTCTGAGCATCCTTCTGGTCAGGATGAGCAATGAGTGTCACCCCAGATGGCTGGATGGGTGCATGTCTGTCTGCTGAGAGCTGCCACCATGCAGTTGTGGCTGGAGGAGATGGAATCAGCACGTTGGGAGCAGGAGTTCCCAGGCTGGGGCATGGTGTGACCAGCAGTGCTGAGCTGCACTTCTGGCAAAGTGTACAGAAGAAGAGACAACCCTAGGGGAAAGAAAGCAAAACAGACCAAAAATAAATACAAGTGGAAGAGATGTGCAAAGGCTCCTTTACATGGGCTAGGCATGCCCTTCATCTGAGGGCACCTGGAGCTCACAAGGTCCTTTCCACCTCTGATTTTGTCCTCTCCAGCAGCCCCTGGCTGTCATACAGGTTCCTGCCTGCCACAGAGGCAGTGTGTTGGTCTTGGGCAAGGGACAGCCTCTGACATTTGGGCTGGGAATGGTCCCTGTGCTCCAGAGCAGGGTCTGCACCATAATTCTGCACATGAGCAGGCACCTCCTCATTGCAATGGCTCCTTCCCCTCTGGACTCACCATGGTTCTTCCTGGGCTTCTCACAGGCTCTTAGCAGAGCTGTGGGCTCCATGGCAAGATGCTGACACAGCAAGTGGGATGGGGTGGTGAGAGATCCAAGGAACCCAGCACGGCCACATGATAACAGACTAGCAGGAACTTGTTGGAAAAATCAGGTCCAGCTGCTTTCTTCTCCTGAATTTAGTGGGTCAGATCTGGATGCAGTTGTAACATTCTGCCCCTCTATTTCCTTGTCTTAAACATGAGCATTTTGTTTCAGGACATGAAAAGGGAGTGGGGTTTGGGTGCTGAAATTTCAGAAAGAAGGAAACTGTGCCTTGTCTTTCCAGTTCTTCGTAATTACTTGGCTTTCTGGGTCTTCCCTGGGGGACTCTTCACTTCCTTCTGCCAATTGTATACAGAAATTATTTACTCTGATTCATATCCTGGACTCTGGCACCTGCTAATTAGGTGTCCATAAAGGCTGCAAGTGGATATGTCCTACCTGGGGCTTCCAGAACTTATCCCAGAAACATAGTTAAGTGAGGATTTCCTTTAGTGCCAAAGTTCACTCAAACACCTCCCTTCTTCATTTCTCTATCTCAGGCTACTCATTGCCCAGTTCCCGGACTTCTCCATCCCCAAAGTTTTTCTTTTTAGTACAGCAGAGCTCCACAGAGACTTACATGGGCATAATCATGAAATCAAGGAAAGAAGCAGGAGCAGAAAGGAGACAAGTGTCTGTCCTCACTGAGCCTCTGCAAAGGACTTTTGGGTTCCAGTGATGTCTCCTGGGCTCCTGTATGTAAACTTTGGCAAGACTGTAGAGAACAAAGCAATTTAGAGAATTCTTAAGTATTCAATGCTCAATATCTCTTAAGTGTTTAACGCTCTCAGGAGAACCTGTCTGAGCCATACACAATTTTATTTCACACCCTGTGCCTGTCCCCAGTGGGCCATGTAATGCAGGGGCTCAGACCACTCTGTGCTACTTTGACACTGGTTTTTGTTCCTCTCAAGTTATTTCCTGCTGACTTAACAGGTCTCGTGATTCCTGCCTGTATCTGTGGAAAAACCAGCCGCTGATTCAGCTGTGTCTCTCTCAGGAAGGGGAACCTGAGTCTGGGTTTGGAGGAGACAGGCCAGCCTCCAGGAGCCTTTGCCTGTTCCCAGGGGAACCCCACAGCCAGGAATGAAGGCAGAGCACAAGTTTTGGTTTCAACTCACTTTTTAAAACTAGTGCCTTTTCAAAAACCAGTTTCCATAGTAACAGGGAACTGTAGCACCATTGTAAAGGTCCAAAAAGCCCTAGCTGAGTATTAGCCAGAAATTCAGCAGTGTGGCCAGCTCCTGAGCAGCCTTCCCCAGCCCCTGCTGTGCTTACAGCAGGGCTCTGCTTCAAACACCTTCCTGCCCACCAGCCACACTTTTAGCTGCCTGTGGGCTGTGCTACTCCTGAGCAATAGGGCTTAATCACAGGTAAAATGATGTTTGTCCAAAAAAGGAACATATTTGGGCTGCCTTTAGCCCTTTCACATGAAGGGAAAAGCTAGATTTGAAGACAGCTTTCACCCATTGTTTCCTTTTGCAGAATGGTGCAGAAACCATGAAATGTGCTCACGATCATCCACTGAGTAGCAGAGAAGCCAGCTGGAAGCCCAGGTCCTATTTAATTCTTATTTATTAGAACATGCTGCCTGTCACCTTCCCTTTTGCTATCTTTCATAAGGGGGTACTTCCATCCATGCCATAATCCAGATAACCCCAAAAGGGCCTAGGAGCTCTCACACTATCATATTGTCCTGGTCCTCACCACAACACACAAGAAGCATACCAGAGAGAACATCCTCTTGCTGGGCTCAGTGCCAGGTGGTGGAGCTGACGGATGCCACCACTTCCTCACGGAGCGCCATTGCCCTCATCCTTTGTTATCTGCTGGATTATGTTGCAGTCTGTAGCATGCAAAGAAATACAACCACAGCACTCTTACAAGTTAAGCCTCAGGTAAAGTTACAGGCACCTGTGTTACCTGTGGCTTTTAGGTAACAAGTGTTAGGTGTGTGCAGGAGAAAAGTGGGGTTGTGCTGTTTGTACAAACCTCAGGAAGCCTTGGCCTATCCATAATGCCTTCTCTCAGGAATGGCTGGGACTGTGGGGCACTGTGGGCTTCAGTGAGGGTATCTGTGGCCTGTGTGCCACCCAGAGTGCAGACCCAGCCTGCCAGGCAGGGTGAAGATGCCTGCCCAAGAGACACAGGGACAAAACAGCCCTGGCAGGAATCACTGTGCATGCGGCAACTCCAGAACAGAGCCCAGGCACTGAAGGCAGGGCACCAGCCTGACTCAAAGTAAACACCAGCCACCTCCTCCAGCCCCAAACCAAGCACTATTATCCCTTTCAGTTTTATAATAAACTGTAATTTTTCTTAAACTTTTAACAATCATTACTCCCTTCCTACTCCTCCTATTTTTGCCTGTGTATCCATGCGACAGTTTTGGAGCTGAGATCACACGCAAGAAAATAGAGTGAAAATGGCAACTAACGTAGTTTTTGTGAGAGAAAAATGTTTTGCATGTTGTTTGGAAATGGCATACCCAAACAAGAAATTGTCCTTCTGGTGCAAGAAGAAAGCTTAGCTTTTCTTCTTAACTCAAAAGAAAAAGGCCAAGTTCTGCAGGAAAGAAAAAAGAAAGAGAGGCATATTTGGACCAGTTTTTATGCCAGTATTTTCAATGTGAGGGTAGATGTACTGCACCAAGCTATGGGTTTATCTATCCTAAGGCTGCCAGTGGAGCCCCAGTAGAGGACAAGAGGCCAGACATATTTGCTTTGTATTTCCCAGCTTCCAGCAACCAGCAGCTCAGAGAATTCATCAGGCAGAGGTGAAAACGAGTCTATATTGCCAGGACAAGCTGAATAAAGTAAGAACTATGTATGTCTTGAAAATTAATCATCAGGATTCTCCAAAACTCGAGAAGTGCACCACTCTGACTGTCTTGTGATTGCAAGTGGAGGGAGGTACTTCCTGCAGGAGGGAAGTAAATTTTTCCCTTGCTTCCTTGAGACCTTCAAGTGACCCCACTAAATTGTTAAAATTCCATTAGAAAGTGGCTGCTGGGAACATGTGCAATAAATAGCTGCTAAGATCAATGGCAGTCTTGCTGATTTAAAATCAATGTATTGCTTGCTGACGGTGCTGGCAGTGTTTTCCTCTGGGAAATGTAACAGTGATTGGCTTTAAATAAACACAATGGTAAAAAACTTTATCTGAACTCATTAGTGACTCAGACTCATTTTAGAGTAACCCAGAAAATGCCTGTTGCCCACAGAAAAGACTTGGAAGTGATCAGTGATTTTGGATACCGCCATTTATGGTGAGACACTGGAAAGTATCTGGCAGAGCAGAAATTCTGAAAATGCTCCCTGAAAATTAGATACTTAGGGTATTTAGACCATGCTCTGAAAGCCACCAGTCGCTTTTGAAAACATGACATGAACAGCATTAAGTTACTATGGCTCTAATGACCACCATCCATCCTTTCCCAGCTAATTCCTTGTTCCCCTCCCACCTTCTGGCTGGCCTTCATGCCATGCATTCATGACATTAATAAGCTCACCAACACCTAAAGTGCACCATAAGTTGGTTTCATCCAACAACCAGCAGCAAGCACCTTTGGGCTGAGCTGGGATCCTTACCCTCTTTTTCTTTACAGTCTCTCTCCCACAATGAGTAGTTTTTTCTCAAAGGCTCAACTAGATTGCTTTAATGAAAATAGGCATGAAAACATTTGCCCTACCTACACTCTGTTTTGTAACCTAACTATTTAATTGCATCATGCTTTCTCCTACAAATCATCTGATGATGATTCCCAGGACAAGCCTTTACGTCTTTTCCTGCATATTTTAATACTTCAGCTATTACTGCATCCTGCTTGTAGATATCACTAAATCATGAGGGAATTGGTCACTAAATAAATCAGAGCTCTTTTTGATGGGTTTCTAACCTGGGAAATGGGGCACCTGAGTGAGAAACAGAAACTGTAACCACATCAGAGCTCTGCAGTCAATGCCTACAGACTGTCCAGAAGGGACAGGCAAAGACAGAGGGCAGGGCGTTTGCACTACGTGTGAAAAAATAGATTGAATGCACAGAACTGTCTTTGAAAACCAGTGATCAAGAGGTTGAGGGCTTATAAGTAAAATCTACGGGCAAGCCAACAAAGGAAAACTCATGTTTGGTCTTCCTGGAGAGCACTAGAACAAGGGGAGCTGTTGGTGAAGTTGTCTGACTACAGAAAACACTGTGCTCCCATGCTCTGATCCTGCTGGGGCATTCCTTGGTATCTCTTGGGAAGGCAGTACAATACGCTGTTAGCAATCCAGGAGACTCTTGGAGGGTGTTGAGGATGATTTCTTAATCCAGGTGACAAACAGCTTGACTAGAGGAGAAGCATTACCAGTCCTGTTGCTTATTGACAGGAATGAAGTATCAGAGATGACAAAAGTGGTGTTAGCTCATACTGCAGCAATCCTGCCCTGGTGGAATTCAGTCTTGTGAAGAAAGTCTGAGAGAGTTGAGGTTCTTCAGCCTGGAGAAGAGAAGGTTTCAAGGAGCCCTTATTGATGCCCTTCAGTTTATAAGAAATATGGAGAAAGACTTTACTGAGGCCTATAGCCATAAGAGAAAGGGCAGGGGTTTTAAACCAAGAGAGGGTGGACTTGAATTGAATATACAGAGGATCTTTTTTTAATTATTAGAATGGTTATGAACAGGTCCAGAGAAGTTGTGGCTGTCCCATGATGGAAGTGTTTGAAGTCAGGAAAGAAGGGCTTTGAGCAATCTCATGTAGTGGAATGTTCCCTGCCCACAGCAGGGGCTTTGGACTGGATGATCTTTAAAGGTCCCTCCCAACCCAAGTCATTCTATGGTTCTATGATAAACTGTAAACATTTCAGATTTTGTGATTTACTTCCATGATGAATGGATTTTGGTTTTTTAAAATGGGGACTATTTTTCATTTCCTGTTAATGTTTTTTAATAAGATTATACTGTACTTGTTTTGATGGTGATTAGGGTATAAACCAAGAAAAACAAGGAAAGTCTCATAATGGATCTGCACTCTGGATTCTCCTTAGCTATACATATGCTCATCCCCAGAAATACTAACTTTCCCATAAATATGGACACAGAGAGTACTTATTATGCCCAAACAGCAAAGTGGTTTTATGCCCAAGAAGAAAACTTTCAAATACATAGCCTATAAATAGATGATATGCTGCCTTTCTGGTTCAGTAAATAGCTTGAAAAAGTGCTCTCAGGAGACATAAATTTGCAGTGTCCCCCCTTTATTTCACTGACACGCTAATTCTGCTGTCTAAATTTCATACTTTATTGTCAGTATGGAAATTGCCATCCTGAGGGAAGCAATTGCACTTTCTGCATTTCTTTAGGGATCAGGAAATAAATCTGTACAGATAGAAAACAGCCCTGTATCTCCTCATGTGCAGAAGGAAGCACCAGGTTACTTGACATGAAAAGCATTGGGAACTTGTGCAATGGCCAGGACACAAACCACAAACAAGCCTAGACAAGCTGGATATGACAAAATAGAAAGCCACACTGGATGTATCCTGCAGACACTGCAGGGCACTGTCCAGGGAACTGGGATGCTGTGTTTGGAACAGCCAGCAAGAAAATGGCCCAGGAGCATCTCACAGAGATGAATTCAAACAAAACTTTTCCAGCCCTCAGTGGTACACTTGTTTCTGGCTCTCAAATATTTTGATTCTCAGTCACTTTTGTATTAATAGTAAATCTGAAAGTGCTAAACAAAACATGTGGCTCCATGACCCACTGGCAGAGCCCGTTCCATCAGAGAGAAGATGCAACCCCTCCTTCCAGAGGCACCTGCATGTGAGAAACATTTTGCATCTTTTCCAGGCATCACTGGAGGTAGGACAACCTCCTCCCTGTGCAATAAACAGATTTTTCTTGCTGTCTTTCCCTCCCACTGCACACCACAAACATGGCCCAGCAGAAGTATTTTCAAGCACAAACATGCACAGAAGTACATAATGCTTTGTGTTGCTATACCCAACCCCCATAAATTTATGCTCATCTAATTACTGCTCTCTGTTTGCCTACTGATAGCGAGTTAAAAATACCACACACCCTCCAAGATTAGAACTGGTTTCTATTTTTTGCTAAATTCTTGCTGTTGATATAGAAGAAAATGTTGTGATGAGCCACATGAGATCCCTCTTGCCTGCACTAGTCAGGAGAGGAGACTGGAACACTACCAGCAGAAAAATCCCACCAAAAGCATGGCATGCACAGACCAACTCAAATTTGACTGTGTTATGATGGCATCCGTTCTGTATCCCTTTTCCTTTCTTCATCTGATGCTTGGTGTTTCTACAGTGGGAATGGATTTGAATCAGGATCTTTTCTATCAGAGCCTGCATTTAAATGGAATGTAAAATGTTTCTGCAATATCCAAATTCCTAGTTTATATTCTGAGGTACTCCTAACTTAGACTAAACATAAAATATTTCTGTTATTTAGATAAAAAAGTAAAATTTTATGCAAGCCATTTCTGTTTATCCAGATTCCTAATTTATACTTCGAGGTATCTCTCACTTACACAGAACCACTTACCATTGATGAAACACTTATTTTGGTAGTAGAAATATGGACATAATCAATGAATAATCTTGCAAATCTTTGAAAGAACATTAATCTAATATTAAATTAAACAACAAATTTCCAACTTATATTGTTTGAAAAATCTTTGTCATATGAGCCACCTCTTTATTACACACAAGTACCATATTTGCCATTTAAGCCTCTGAGTCTCTATTTCCAAAAGCTTTGTGGAAAGAACTGTCTGGAAATCCCATAAATTCAACCCCTTCCCAAGCAAAACTAATGAGAGTGAGTTTCCCAGTGCCTGTTTGAGGTGGGGAAGTCAGGACACTCACACAGTTTCCCCTTCACTTCTGATAGGCTTCTCTGAAAAACTAACAGTGCACAAAAACCCACCCAATAGCTGTTAATGTATTTTGAATGTTTGCATGAATAACACAGAGAAATACTTTATATGTGAGACCAGGTGAAGCTTCAGCTGGCATCCACTGGAGACAGGAACTGCATTAGAAAAAAATAACTGATCTAAAGCTGCATTCCTGCCAGTATCCTCTCACACTTCTGGAGCAGCAGAGACAATATCAAATACAAACACGTCCCTGCTCACTGCACAGGCTTGGATCATCACAGAAAGGCTGGGATAAGCTGATGAACATTTGGCTAAGGACCAAGGAGCAGATCTATTTTTTTTTTTTAGATATTGAAAAGCCAAGACACAATCAAGGTCCCAGAAGGATTTCCAAAAGCGATTAGGAGCCCAAGTTCTGTGAGTTCATTGGTCCTTCTGAAAATCCTGTATTGTAGCAAATGAACTGCATCACTGAACATCAAAAATACCTCTCTGCTCTTGCTGCTTCTGCTAGGGACCTTGATTTCAGAAGGGCAAAGTCTTTATCACAAAAAGGTTAGAAATTTCTTCTCCTTCTTTAGTTCATCCACCCTCCCCCAAAATGAGAAAGCTTATCCTCTTCTTGCTTAATAAAATTGTTACTGCCCTCTGAACTATTTTAACTGAAATTGTAAGATCAGCACTCAATCCCCTGGTTTGGCCATCCGGATGCTTGCTTTACAGAGAACAATTTGTTTTCATTTGATTGAGGTTTACCTACCACAGATTTCACTGCAATGCCTCTCTGATCTGATAGTGCAGAGTTGCAGGGTCTTTTTTTTTTGGGGCAGGACTCTCTCTTGGACTGGTAAGTGATGCAAAGGTTGCAATGTTCATCCTGGTACCATCAGATGGTGGTGGGCCAAACACTGCCCTCTATTTACACACTTCTGACAGGAATTGTGCTGCCCATGTGGGACCTCTGGACTGCTGGTCATGCACGTTTTGTCCTCAGAAACATGATACCAGTCTATTGCACAAAGACTGCAAAAGAATTGCACTGATTTTTTTTTTTTACTTTATAGAAGAAAGTGTTCCCTCAATGTGATAAACACTGAACACGACTTTTGCTCAGGCTGCAAATAGCAAATTACTTAATCATCAACTATTTAAGTACCTGTTTGTCTTGTCATGAAGTAAAACTTGTGAGCAAGATCGTATTAAACGTAAAGTGGCTTCTTGCATCCTTAAATATTAATCCTCAAGTAAAAACAAATCAAAGGTAGTCCCAGGGTCACTTTAGTAAGTCTGGGCTGATGCATCCCGCTCTCTCGTATCCCACATTAAATGTTCCTTGCCTTGTCTTTGTGCCAATACCAACATTTTTGCAGCCTCTGAATGACCTTGGCAGAAGGATGGGGAAGGGAATGTAAGCTGGGAGGGACCCAGTCCTGGGAGGGCACAGGGGCAATTACCAGCCACTGGCAGCAGGAACAGGGCTGGAAAGTACAGCCACCCCTGCAAGGCAGAGGGTTTGCTATGGACCTGTGCTATTAAGACGAAGAGGATGGGAAGTGTTAAGGGGTAAACGTGAAACGAAAGGAACCCCTAAAAAGGAAAAAATATGGAAACGCGGGGTGGTGGAGACTCAAGGTGGAGGAGAAAGAGTGGAAGGCCGCAGGGGACTGTGCAAGAAATAGAGATGTGAAAGGAAGGGCAGGAGCAGGAGCGGCAGGCGGGAAGCCACAGGAAGGGAAGGGAGGAGAGAGGCTGGGGCTGCGGTGTGCGGGCACAGACAGGTGTGTCGAGCGGGGAGCCGGGACGGGATGGGCCTGGGAGAGAGCCCAGGGAGGGCTAAGGAAGGGGTGCGCTGCCGCTCTCCCAGCGCCTGGTACCGCCGGAGCGCGGGAGCCAAGGACGCGGTCCCGCCCCGGGTGCCCGGCCGGGGCTCCGCACCCGCTGCCGGCCGAGAGCC
>VZTB01013635.1:93908-221326 GCA_013397245.1 Thryothorus ludovicianus | reverse complement strand
GGTGCCCTCCCACCCGCTCCCCGGGCGCTGTCCCCGAGCGCGGCGGGGGCTCCTCTCCTCCCGCCGCCGGGAGCGCGACCACTGGCGGTCCCCGCGATGCTCGCTCACCCGGCCTCCTCCGGCAGCTGTTGCTCCAGCGGTGCGCCTGCCCGGGCTGCTCTCCGCTGCGTCCTCCCCTTGTCATGTGTGTTTTTAAAAACATCTACGGTACATCTGCTCTACGTGCGCTGCATCTGCTCAGAGCGGCGCTGCCGGAGCTGCGCTGGGCTCGCATCGCGGCGGTGCCCGGCAGCATCCTCCTGTCCCCGCGGCCTCCCCTGCCCTCGCAGGCACCTCTGCCTCGCCATCCGGAGGTGGCTTTGCTGTCCGGGTCCTGATTTGGGCTGAGGCGTGTGTTGAGCCCCGTGTAGGGCAGACCTTTCCGTAGGTTGGGTGACCTCTCGCTGAGACCTCGTCTCGTCTGCAAGTCAGTCTGGCACTTCCACCACCTAAGGACATGAGATCGGGGTTGGTATCCCCTGCCTGTCTCATGGGGAGTCACGATGCTTAATTAACGTAACCGGCAATAAGGTTGCAACTCACTGCTGTCCTGTCAGTCGGTGATGTGTGCAGCAGAACTCTTGGATTGATGGAACCAAGCTGGTAACTGAGGGAGCTGTGGGATATGCCAGCAATACGAGGAACTGCCCCTGCAGGTGAACAGGGGCTGTTTCAATGCTGAAAGAACTGCCAGAACAGCAGAGAAGCTGCACTGTTAGACAGGCTGCTTTGCGTGTTCCCCTTTCTAGAAAGTGAGGGATTTGTTGGAATCCCCCAGCAGATTTAACACATGCTGTAAAGATAACTGTTGGTGGGAAAGTTTCCTGGTGCTTTGCTGCAGAACTCTGCACCTACTGCTGGTATCCTTGTTCCCAGTAAATCCATTCTCATCTTGTTTTGAAATATTTTGGTTAAGGGCCAGACTATTGCATACTCTCTTGCAGGTAGAAATCTTGTCCTGATCTTAACTCACAAAGCTGGCATTCAAAACTTTTAAATTGCTTTGCCAGTTCTTCACAGCAGGCTGTATTGTCTGATAGTCTGGATGGATTTTCCCCCAGTTATTAACATGTACCTGGTAAGTTCATCAGCAGCCTGGGGATGACTTTTATCTCTAGAGACAGAGGGAAGTAGCTTGGAAATTATAACGTTTTAGTGCCAAACTTTTTTTTTTGTTGTTTTGTTTTTCCAAAATAAAAAGGTTTGGTATCTTTGTACTTCTGTGCCATAAAGTAATTTGTCCTTTAGTAATGCTTCTGGTTATAGTGAATTGTGTATGTTCATCTTGGAAGTAAAATCTCATGTTGGGACAGTACTGGAATGGCTCAGAAACTGACAGGATTTGTTTCACAGTTTGCAGAAGGCAGTACTTGGCTGTTGTGATAGTGCATCAGGGTGGTCTTGCAGTGTGTTATTTCAACCGAACTTTGAGGCAAATGACTGAAGCACAATGTTGGGAAGGGTGTTCAGACCGGAAGGCTTAGCAAGGTAAACTGGGGAGGAAAATGAAAAAAACCTTATTTGCTCACTTTCTCTTTTGACATGTAACAAAGCACATTTCTGCTGTGGCTGTATCCCTGACATACGAACAATTTACTTCTCCAAAGGCAACTAATGCAGGTGTGAAGCTCTGGGGTGCTGGAGGGATGATAAGACCAGGAGCTGTGACCAGAGCTGCGGCTGTTTGCCATTGCTGTGGAGGTGAGGGCGACTGATCCTCCACACAGCTCTCAAAAATAAGAGCTGCAAGCCTTCAGTGTGCTGAGGAGCAATTTTTTGCACATCTCTGTCAGTGGTTGTCACGTCTCTGTTCCTCTGAAGGAGAGCACTGTGCTGCTTCATGCTGGCCATCCCACAGCCCAGGAAGGGCGCCTGGAATCCGTGTTGTGAGGCAGCCTGTGCTGCCCAGCACTGTGGTGTGGCCCTTGCGCAGCTGGGAGTGAGGAACAGGATGGCTCTACAGCTGCTGGGCTCCCTCCAGCAAGTCTCTTGCTGAAGGGAAGGGCAGTGGCCATCGGTCTGGCCACTGCTGGGTGCTCACCTTGGGGCCAGCCCTTATCTGTACTGCGCTGCCTTTGCTGCATAGATGGACTGGGCCTGTGGAGCCAGCGTGGATATCGCTGCCGTGACATGATGGGGAGATTCTCTGGAGGGGCAGCACCTGAGGCATAATCAAATTAGCCAGAGGAATTGATTTGTCTGTAGTGTATGTCCTTTCCCAGCACACTGCAGCATCAGCCTCAATGAGAACACCAGAAGAGCACATCTGAGAGTGACAGGAGTTTTCTTGCCACTGTCAAAGTGATGGCCTTTGTACAGTACTGCAGCAGGTGGCCCTGGCTGCTTACACACAACCTGCTCTCCTGCCTCTCCCACTCTTTCCTTCCTTAGGACACTTTAAACAAGAGTCAAAACCCACGAGCTCCAAGTCTCCAACCAATAGCGGGAAGGAACCACGCAAGGAGGCACGGTCCATGGAGAGGATCAAGCTAGGACTGCTTGTTTGTGCCAGCTGCCAGGTGTGCATCATTGCCTGGAGGGCTTGGAATGTCCACCCAGTGCACACAGAGACCACAGCCTTGTGCAGAGCTCGCCAAGCTGTGGTCTCTGGTGCTGCATGATTTATATGTGCTGAGCGGGGAGCATGCCCACAAATAAACAAGTCTGGTGCCAAAGTACCTTTTAACATAGGTCCTTAGTTGGGATAAAGCTCTGGAGTCCTGCTGATGTACAAGTCTAGACTCCAGGCAGGGAAGATGCATTTGTCTGCCATCCTGTTCCGTCTGCTGAGGGATGCTCACTCTGCTTGGAAGTCACCTTGAAGAGAAGCTTTCACTGCTTACTCTGCTAGGCAAGCAGGAGTGTCCTGCTTCAAAATTGTTATTCTTGATACTGCTCTGATTAAGAGCTGTTTTTTTCTGCATAAAGCCATGTGGGCTGAGAGCCTGTAGTTGGAGCACAGTGTTGATAAATGGCATGTTAGCTTCATGGATATGTTTAATTCCATTTTTGTTCAGTCATCACTGGTCTCACCTTAATAAAAGAGGACTCATTAGGGATTTTTGTCAAGTTCCCCCACACCTAACTCTGTTGTCTAAATAGTTTTTAGTGTCAGCTTGTGGGAGATTACTCTTGCCCTAAGGATCTTTCTGCCCAGCAGGCACCATGATTGCAGGAGCCACAAGTATGCAGGAGATGAGCCCGGAGACATGCAGTCATTCTGACATTTACATAATGCTCCTTGCTCAAAGGGACACTATCTTGTCCCTAAAGTTAGGACTAAACTTAGTGTAGGGCTTCACAGCAGTTTGAGGAAAACAGGGCACAGGAAATGCAAATATTAATTGGCTGAGGGTAGATCTCTTTGGGTGGAATTTATAGATGATATCGGTGTGTCTTTCAGAGCAAGGTGAACTAGGGGCTCTCATCCCTACAACATTTCCTCCACACCCAACTTGTACGCGACCTAGCACAGCCCTGTGTGTATGGGAGATAGGTGAAACACTCTTTGGGACAGATTATTGCCCAGAATCCATATCTTAACAATCCCCATCCCTTCCCTTTTGTCTTCTGGTGTATTTGCATCTTTAAATAGAGATAGCTGGGTTGGGAAAGGATACGTTGTTTAGAGGCAGGAAGGAAGTGGAGCCCTCAGCCCTGTCCCTTCTGGCTGGGAAGCAGCAGCACCCTCCTGAGACCAGCCCTTGTCAGCCCTCGGGAAAGATGCGGGATGTCACTGGGACAGAGTCTACAAGTGACTTGCAAAAACTGGGCAAAATACCTGGAAGGTACAGTCTGGAAAGATATTGACCAGCAAGAAACATGGAATAGGGCTGGAGGACTAGGTGGTTATCATTTGTGTTTCTGAACAGGGGCCAAACCACACTGATCCAGATGGGTATGGAAACCTGATGTAAATCACATTGCTTAGAGACTCTGTACTATGGGCAATTGTAGCAGTAGTAGGTCTAAGCATGGCTTTAAAGGTTTATTATTAGAAAGAGTGCTCCGTAATCTTCAAACTTCTGCTGAAAACAAGAAAGCCAGGCCACACTGGAACTGTTTCAGCCTTTGCTTCTTAATGAGAAGATGTATTGTTTCTGCATTAATGAATGAAATGTTAGCAACTATCTAAGTTAGAAGTAACTCTTATTGTTAACTTGTTCTCTGTTTATATGCAGTGTTGTTGCTTTCATTCTAATTTCCCCCATTACTTAAGTGCATCATAAATTGGGATTTTATTATGCAGGAGGCTTGTAGACATTTATATAATGCACAGACAATTACGGAAATATGGCACTACTATAAAAACCAAGCCAATGTAAATGAATGATAGAAAATATTTCTAAACATCTGAGCTCACTGAAGAAAGGGAGGGAATCATCATCTTAGTGAAGCTTAGCTGGATCTTAGCAACATTTATGTCAGTCCCACCTTTTGGGAGAAGCCTAAAAACTTTGGTCCTTCTGAGCAAAAAGCTGGGCTGATTTGTGCCAGCTAAAGCCCAGGCATAGTGTTACATGCCATGATTTATTTTTTCAGACTGAACTTGTGCATTCTTGCTGTGACATTGACATTCTTTGCCGTAGCTATTGCTAGGGGAGGGTGGGCTAGCAGAGCCTGCAGAGTGCAGGCTCCTCTCACGCTCTTCCCCGTGCCAGGGAGGGAGCATTAAGCAGACAGTGCTGATCACTGCTGCAGGCAGTGCTGTGGATTAAAGGCTTCATTAACCCAAGTGCATCACTCAGGGCCTGTTGTTCAAAGTCACTTTGAGCCTTAAGATTGTGGGTCCAGTTCAGAAGTTTGTCCTTATTCCTCTGAAAGGACAGAGATGCATTTCTTCCGTTCTCTTTTCCTGTCCAAGTATCTCTATCCAAAACACACTGCGTGTGGCAGAAGAACCAAAGTTATCTTCTCTGTGGGTAACTTCAGAAAGTTAGTGCTGAGGAAATAATAACTCCAGGGAAATCAGACTCTTAGAAAAAGATGGCATCAGAAACCCATCTTCTGCTAGCATGTGGAAACTCTTGAACAGCAATAAGATTATTAGTTACATAACTCCCTTCCCTCCTGGAGGCCCAAGTGGTTATTATATCACCACTTAATTTTTCTACTGTCCTTCATGTCACACAATGCCCAGTAGACTTGTCATTACAGTACAGCTGTAGATTTTGCTTACTGCAACATACACAAAATGAGAGTGATGGTTATTCCTTCTTCTAGCTCTCTTGTGTCCTTCCTATATCCATTTCTTATAGTGCCACAATCTAAATAGCATTTCAGCTAATGACAGGTTTCTGTGTGACAAATGTGTCAGTCCAGAGCATCCCTCCATACAATGTTGGGCATGAATGAGTATCCAGGTGACATGGCACAGAACACTTTATCTAGGAGTTTACACACCACCAGAGATGAAAGGCAGTAGATGGGCTGGGCAAGAGTTTTCCTTAGGATTTCAGGGGTGCAGGGCTGGGCAGGATTTCAGACACCATCAGAGCCCAGGGGCTCACACTGCAACCTCTGACCAAAAAGTTGCACAGATGCAGTTTCTCTCTGAGTGAATGCAACTTATGTCTCAAGTCAGTGTTGCAAGGCTGACTCCTGTATTGCAAATCTGCCACTTAGTGAGGATGGTGGTTTTTCTGATTCACCTTGCTGCAATCCTATGGAAATGCCTTGTTTCTAACAGCAGGCTAGTCTTCTCCCCAAAATTAATTCCTGTAGATTACTGCAAGACATGTTCTTGCCAAAACTGAGGAAAGATGAGACAACCCTTGTTACCGAATTGGCCTTGAGACTTTTCTCAAGTTTGAACGAATGGTAAAGTTTCATGTTTTGCTTCTTGCCAAATACCAGCTTTGGAGGCAGATATGGCATCAGTTGGCATCAAGCATTAAATTTCTTGTTATGTATCAAAATGGGTGCCTTTCTGCTGGCTGCAAGTAGCCTCTGATTGAATCATTGCTTGAGACTGAGTGAAGTTTGACCTTAAGTCATCTGCTCATTTTTCAGCACATTCTAGGCACACCAGACAGATCCTCTGATTGACATGTCTCCCATGGCTTCAGCAGAACTGGGCTGAGGCCATGGTTTGGCTACTGTATCCCTATTTGCCCGTGTCTTTAATTTTTTAGGGTATGGACAGCAGTCCTGACTCTTGCTCCATTGCAGGAGGAACTAAGCAAATTTTGTGGCCTTCCCCTGCAACCCTGGTATAAAGGGAGTATGATGACAAGGTTTTTACTTAATGGATGTTTTAAGTTTCCACTTTGCTTGGTTGCAGCTCTGGATTTGCACCCTCAGTATAAAGGGCATAATCCTGCTAAGCAGCTGCACACTCATTTGTGAGTGTGGTCTGCATTTGTTTATGCAGCCTGATTACAGCAGGGGTTTTGCAAGTAAAAGCCTCACTGTATCAGTGTGGGTCCTGGGAGCATGTGGATTAGTGTTTGTGCAGGTTAGTGTTTGCACCTGCCCACTCCACATCTCTTGAGACTGGCTGGGAAGATCCAATTTGTCTTCAGGTGTGTCTGATACTGACTTATCCAGGTCACAGCATCTTGATGCAAGAATAGATATTAGAAATAAAATCTGTGGCTCTGCTGTCATCCTTTGACCTTAATGCCCTCCTGTCTCTTAAGTATATTGATCCCATGATAATATGAGGAGGGCTGCTGCTTTTTTGTAAGGTTTAAGAGCAGCATCTCTCTAAATAAACATCTTTATTGAGATTCATTGCTATTTTTCTCTTCTGATTTTCTTTAATCGAGCTTTCAACCTGCAGGACATGATACACAGGTAGAGTAAAGCTTTTAATTCAGCTTCCTAATAGGCACAGGACAAGCTGAGCAGTTCCTCCTGGGCTTCCCAGCACAGCCCTATTTGCCTTTGCTGGTATTTTGCAGCCCCTTGTGAGGATTCATACAGCAAAAGTCTCTTGTGCAGAGTTGCCAGCTTTCCCAGACACTGGCAGCTGCCTTCCCCTCCTGTTTCAGCTCTTCCTTCCTGTTCCTTTTGCAAAAGCCCCACCTCTGCCAAGTGTGCACCAGTCTGTTGTGTGAGCCAGAAAGGTGAGCTGCAGAAGTGCCTTTTGAATGCCTGAGGCAGTTTCACCTTTGGCATGTGTTTTTGGCAATGGCTGGCAGTGCTGGTTCAGCCTGTCATGTGCCACCTGCCTTCTGGGCTGCACTCCTGGCTCTTCAGCTGTTCCTGCAAAGGGCTGTGGCACCACCAGTGCCTTGTTCTCCACAGATTGTAGGTATAATGACATTTCTCTGCTGAAGAGGTTGCTTCTGGATGGAAGGGTCTCCCTTCCCTCACAAATACCAGTCCCTGGTGGCAGAGCAGCATGGGGCAGGGTAGAGATTTGCCAAGTGCCCATTTTCCCTGGGTACACATTCTTCCATGCATCCCCGCTGCCACAGGGAAATGACAGAGTGGCTGGGACCCTCCAACAAGCACATAAATGTTGCAGTGTGTTGTGGGGTGCAAATAATGCTGGAGATGGGAAAGTGCAGGCAGAAGATATATTTCAGCCCTGGGAACAAAGCACTGTCTGTGCAGATCCCTCTCTGCTATTACCTGGAGATTCAGCCTACCCTTGGTGCTGACAAGGAAAGAACTGACAGCTCTGCCTGGAGTATTTTATTTTGGGTCTGCACCAGAGACTGGAGAGAGGCTCCAGTTTTGCCACAAAGCTCTGGGGGCAGATGTCAGTGGGTGGCACTTGTTTGTAGCAATGGGCCTTGCAAGGGGGTGCTGCTTTTGGCTGTGGCTCTGTGCCTTGCAGCTCACACCTTGGGCTTACCTAAAACTGCTTCTTCTTGGCTAACAGAAGTCTCACTCTCTTTCAAGAAGTGTGATATAAATAACGATGAGTCTCCTGAGAACAAGTGCTTGTAGTCTGGAAGCCCTCCCCAGGATAAGCTGGGAGATTTTTCTGTAAGCAGTAGAAATTTTTTATCTGGATTCTGGTGTGACAGGCCAAATAATTTCCCCTTCTCATCCTGAGAGGAGTTGTCTGGGACAGGTACCAACTATACTTTCAGGGTGCTGGCTGCCTGGCTCCTGAAATTCCCTGTGGCTTCATAACTTCCTCCTGATGTTCAGGGTAGCAGTAGGGATATGGCCCCACCTGACCTCACTCAAGGGGCAGGGTGTGTGCCCTGTGGCATAGCGCTGTGGCAGTGCTGCAGCTCTGATGAGCAAAATGAAAAGACCCGAACCATTGTGCTTCAGGTTTTTAAGCATCTGCAAGGGGTTCTTTTGTGAGTGTTACAGCAAAGGAAATGTTTGGAGAGGCTTGCTTTCTGCTACACAAAAAGGAAGATCTGGAATCCCAGGAGGGAAAAGCAATCTTTGCTCTGAGATAAGATGCTTTCAGGCAAATACTGTATTTTTGCTTTCATTTCTGAAAGCCATTGAACTACCCTGAAAGCACTAGTCTGTGACAATCCCTGCAGGTCTGAAGAGGCTTTTGAATTCTTGACTAGTTTAATATTATTAGTGCTTGGCAGTGGCACATTATTGACCGTACTCTGCAAGACTGCTGACAGCTATAGCATTGCTACAGATGTGGAGTCGATCATCGCTACCACAGGTTAAGAAGAGGTTTTTAAAACAGCACTGCTTGTGGTCCTGTGCCAGCCTGGTAGGCAGGACAGAGGATTGGTAATGGAAAACAGCAAAACCACCCCCCAAAAACAAACCCAACAAAAATATGTACTTCCAGGCTGAGTCTTCAGGATGAAATATATTTGTCTGTAATTTTTTATGAGTTAACATCTGCCAAAGAAAGGCTTCACACCTTGAAGGCTTCCCTGCAGTCCCAGAGAGCCAAGGGCAGGTACCCCAGTGACTTTGTAAGGTATTGGTGGGTTTAGCAGTACCTGACTTTGCCCGGCCTGACAGCATCAGGTCCTGGCTAGTGCAGGAAGGTCCCAGAGACACTGTTGCATAGCTCATTAGCCAGGCTAACGGGGTTTGTCTTCCATTCAGTACAGGAGATAGCTTTTATGGACACTGTAACTTCCTTAACTGCTGGAGGGAACACCGTGCTTCAGTGTCTCAAGATAGCTTTGGCCAGTGTCCCGGTTCAAAAGGCAAGAGGTAGGAGTGGGCTCCTGTTGCAATATGCAGCACAAGCAGTGCCCTGATGTGGGGTGGGGTGATTTCCTTGGTCCCAGAACCTCCTCCACCTACTTTAGGCTCCTAAGGGACTATTCTCTCATATATCTAGAGCCTCCTACAAGGAGTCTTTTGAGGGCAAGACTCCAGTTTCCCATTTGTGACCTTTTTACACACCGGATGTCTGCAGATACATGTTTTTTTATCTCATGGGTGTAGCAGCAGAGAGCTGCGATGTCCCAGAGCTCGCAGGTCACAGTGTCTGCTGAGGCAGCCCTGTGAGCGTGGTCAGTGTGACTGCTCAGCACCCAGCGTGTTTTACATTCTTCTTCCTTAAGCACCTGCCAACGAGATGGGGCTGCTGTGATACTCACACTGCAAAAGCGCTGTCTGCAATCTCGTGTCACTGCCGCTGCCACAGCACGAGGAGCTCTGAACGAGTGTTCCTCTGCTCTCCTGGCACATACCAGCCCATTTTTGACACTCAGCTGCTGCTGCCCAGCTGGGTGGCCGCGCCGTGCCCCGCGGTGCCGGGCGTGCTGCCTCCCTGCAGGGGCTTGGGCTGCCATTCCACCTGGGAGAGGCTGGCACAGCCAAACATTGCCCTGCTGCCAGGCAGCTGCAGGGAGCATCGTGCTGCAGATTGCCTCTCTTCTCTCTGCATCCCAGGGGAAGTCGCTCATCTGGAAGCACCCGCGGTGCAGACAGGTGTTCATCCCCTCTCTGGTTAATCTGGAGATTTGGTTGGGTGTTAATGTAACTGCAGGTTGGGTAGCATTTTGACTTGGTGGTGAAAATAAGTTTTGTTGTGGTTCTTTGTCCTGCATGCAGCTGTGTCTGGAGCAGCCCAGCCATGCACAGAAGCCCTTGTCAGATGCCAGTCTGACTGATCCTCACCCACTGCCTGCTCCTCTGTGCCTCCTCCAAAGGGCGACTTTTCTGGTGCCAAGAATTTGTGCAGCAGTATAGCTGAGTTCACCACCCAAGAACTGTGAGGGCCCATGCCAATTTTTTAATTGTATTTTTCTGGAAAACAGCCATAGCTCGGTCTTAAGAAAAAGAAGTCAAGTATTTCTAGCTCTCAACCCTGTGTTAGTCTGTTGTAGAGCAAAGCTTGGAAGTACAGCTGGACCTTGCTTTGCATAACTAAGGTTGGGAAGACAGTACCTAGACTACTGGGGTAGAGGGAGGAATGATGGAAGCAAACAAATCAGCTCTATTTTGCAGGAGATTAGGAGGTGGAAGAGCTGCCTTGGACATTCATGTATCTGAGATGGGAGGAAGGTCATTTTGCAAGCTGGAAGTGTTCAGGCAGGGTCCTGTTACTTTTGGCTTGTGCTGAACAATAGAGGCTCCTGTCAGACAAATCCATGTTTTTTTGACCCCTTGCAAACAGATCTGACTGAACAGATGAGCATGAGCTGAGTTTCATTGCATCACCCTTGTGGGAAAAACAGAGGCCCTGAGTTATGCTGGGTAGTGCCAGAAGCTGCCATAAAGACCTGACAAAACTCATTGTATGGCATAAGCATGATGGAGACAGGATTATCAAATTCTCCCACATGCAAAACATGTACCATCTTCTGGGTGATTTATTGCTATTTTACAAAGCCGTTTTAGATGCAGCCTCTATGGTCTTTTCTCCACTTGAGGGGAGGAGGGTTTATCTATCACCCTGAATTTCCTGCAGCATGTGGAGCCTGTTGAGGGCCATCTGCCTTGGATGGTTGGCCCTTGTTATCTCCAACACAACCATAAATCATCCTATTAATTGCAAAAATATGTTGCACCAACACAGTATTTCAGGCAGGTTGACTGGCTGGTTCAGTAACTCTTCACCATCCTCCATAACAAGCACTTATTTTCAGAATTTTATTCAGGAGCAACTTGGGACGTGTACAAGCCAGTACTTTCCTTGACAAATGGCAATAGGCAATTGGTTGTCCCCCAGGAGCGTGTTTGTTCCTGCAGGAGAGCAGAGCTGGAGAGCCTTGCAGAGAGCCACATATTCTGGGAAGTGAGAAACAAGGGCCATGCAGTGGCAGCAAACATGGCAACAGAGCCAAATAAATATTTATTGCCACACAACTGGGAGTGAGAGCTATTGTCACAGTAGGGCAGAACTAAGGCAGGATGCACAATGCTGGATGCCAGAAGCCAGGAGGAGCAGCTCAGACACAAAGCTCAGACTGATGGCAGGGCTGGGTGGAGGGCAACAGCCCAGCTTTTTTTGGCCAGTGCACACAGTTGTGCTCAAGTGTTGCTCAGTGAAATAGCTGGGGTATTATTTTATCGGCACTTTTTCTGGAAAGCAGCACTTTGCAGCCCAGTGGGTGTGAGCCATATCCCCATAGCAGGCTGGCACTCAGCTGGTGTCTGTGCACTCATTTTCATTGCAGGCTGATTTAGAGGGCTTTGCAGAGAGAAGAGCATTATTTGGTACTCCACATTGTTTCCTGGGACCAGTGCAAGGTTTAGGAACAGTGAACTCTGTCCAACTTTAGCATTTCAATACAACAAGCTTCTGATGTTCTTCTATACCCCGGGAGGAAGATGTTTCCCTCCCTGTGGCAGCTGGATTTGCTTTCCCACTTGTGATATAGATACAGACAATTGGCTCCAAAATATTAAAGAAAATCAGGGCACTGTCTTACAAGTGTAGCTGTTCCTCTGTGGATGGGGCTTACTCTGGAATAGAGGAGCCAGGTGTAAATTTTTTCCTTGGTTATGTGCCTGCAGCAGTCAAAACAGGCCGTATAGAGCAGTATTTCAAACTGGAGACAAACTGGAGAATGGGCTGAGACAAAACAAGAAGGGGTCCTGTAAACGTATGAAGACCTTGGGAGGTGGATAGCCAAGCCCTGAGCTTCCAGAGAGCTGCATGTGCCACTACCATGTTCTGTTTGAAGATCACAGAATCACAGAATGGTTGAGATTGGAAGGGACCTCTGGAGATTATCTGGCACAAAGTCTCTTGGTGAGAGCCAAGACACAACTTCCTCCTAGTCTGCCTGAGTCTTGGAAGGTTTCATTGCATTTGGTTGGATACAGATATTTTAATAAATAATACTCTACTGTAATTCTACAAATAGAGAGATAGTGGCTTTACAGCAGTTTAATTTTTAAGGACTCTAAGTAACTTAGTAGCCTTAGCAGTTGGGAAAAAACCCTAAATTATGCTCAGTTTAGAAATTCAGAAATTTAGAAATTTCCAAATTTAGAAATTTGGAAATACTGCCTTGTTTTTGCATTCAAGATATTTTCTGTGCTGCATTTCAGCACAGAGTAAATTATCAGTGGCTGGAGAAAAGATTTGGGAAGAAAAATGCAACAGAATTTGTAACAAAATAGCAAAACCCAGCTTAAAGCCATGACAGACACACACACACGTTAACAAAAAAGATCTTGTTACCTCCATCAAGTGCTTCCCTTTCCAGCCCTGTGGTGCAGCCCCATCTCACATTCTGTCTCTGAGACAAAAAGGCAAGGGAGATGGGTGGTTTAATCCAATTTATCCACAAAGACAAGAAATAATGTTCCCCTTCCCTGTGGTACAGCAAGTCCCATCATGGATTATATGCTTGGCTTTCCTCAAGCCACAGCTTTCAGTCATGTTGGTACATGGTTTTCCAATACCAGTCTTGACTTGTTCTTCAAGTGGAAAATTATCCCATCACTTCTTTCCAAGTCTCAGCCACGTGACCAAACAGAGAATAATCCCCAGCCTCACCCTCTGTTTGCCTTAGTTTTTCTTGGAGGACTTTTCCAAAGTATTTCCAGTGCCACTCATGGGGCCCTCATCTTGGTCAGAGCCATAAAAGGGGCTCCAGCAAGCTGCAGCATTCAGTGATGGGCAAGGGCATGGTTGGAAATAATTCACCTGAAATGTACTTGGAGAAAAAGGTGTGAAGAAATAAAATGTCAATGATGAGAAGCCTGTAGCCCTTCTAGAAGTATGAGATCATTCTTACACGAGAGTGCCGTAACTCTTACGCGTAAAAAATTCCTCAATTATTATTAGGATGGAAATAATATGAACCATTATTCTAAAATAAGGCTGTCTGGGCTTGCAAAATTTGCATTCAGATAGTGAGAAAAGGTAATTTTAAGCTTACCAAGCAAACGTAATTGTTCTGCACTAGTTTTTATCTTAGCTTCAGAAAGGCAAGGTTCCTGGGGAAATGACAAGTGTAATTAAAATCTGTCTCATCGTGTGTGCACACAGGGGAGGGCGAGCTGTGATGGTAATTGTAACTGCTCCTAGCAGGTGTTTTTCTGTTAATATGAGGTATTAAATAAAACCTACCATGTTTACTAGCCCAAATACTCTCCTGTATGCTTCTATGCACTCTTTCCCCTACAATACTTGATAGTACCCAGGCAACCCCAGTACTGTGCAGAGACTACATGGGTTTTTATGACTTTTATTTCAAGTTCATTTGCTATTTGCTGCCAGAATTTTCCCAGAGAATGCTGACAAGGAGTGGTAAATGGTGATTAATTTAGACAGCCTAAGCAGAGGACTCACGGCGGCTCCCCATGTAATACAAGAAAGTTAACGGCTTGCTGATGTCCTTTTGTTAGGGAATTGTGTATCCTGGTTGTTTAATGGAGTGTTTAAAAATTGTGTTGGCAATTGCCTATGAATAATGTATGATGAAATACCTTACTGCCAAGAAACTGCTGATATGCTGGAGAAATTTCCATCAGATGTGAGAAAAATTTTGAAGGCACTGTCTTCTTGGGATGCCCTTTATTTATAGTCTCACTGCTTCAGATTGTATTCCCTTTTTAGATACTGCATGTGAAGATGCCCTCCACTGCCTCTACCTCTGTCTTCCAACTCCACCTGACTCCATTTGTTTGTGCCCATAAAAGCTCTGGAATTTTAATGAGATTAGATTTTATCACCTGAGCACTGTAAGCATGGAATATTTCCTGCGCAGTCTTCACCTGTTCTAGGTATCTGCCCCAAGACATCCTGCATCAAAGGAAGATGGACACTGGCCATGACAGTGTCCCATAATGCAGGAAGCAGAAAAAAGTTATTTTTATATCGAGTTATTTGGGGGGTTTGGAAAGGAAAGTCAAGTTGGACTTCACAGTGTGAAAACAGTTTGGATGCCTCTAATTTTCCCTTGTGTCTCCAGTGCAGGAGGCCTCTGTGTGCTTTGGCAACAAATAATGGGAAGTCATTGTGATATGCAGCAAATAAATCTTGCTTGACCAAAGAGATGAGAAGACTGAGGGTGAACCCTGCTTGCAGGGGAGCTCTGGGGGTTGCACTGCCTTAGGTGCAAGAGGAAACAAGCCTCCTGTAAGACTCTAGGACATAGCTCAGGCAGGCATGGAAGCAGTTACAGTCTTTTTCTTTGCCTCTTGTTTTGGCCCTGAGCTCTTCTCCAGGAGAAGATAAAATCATGGTTTTGTTTCTCATGTGAAGTTTTCCCCACCTGCACTGAAATGCAGGAATGTGCCAGGAGGGCAGGTGAGCACAATGTATATCCCTGTGCAGAGTGGTCTCAGCTAAGTGTTTGTCAAGAGCAGACCCAGCTTGTGGAGCCCATAGCTCCATGCCCTGCCCTGCTGTGGTTTTATTTGGAGTAGCCAAGTGCTCCTGCTGCATTTTTGTGAATGTATTTACACAGTAGAGCCCTGAGTCAAAACATTTCCTGCAATGTGGGTACTTTGCTATTAGTGTAATGCTAGAACAAAGCCACACAAGGTTGATGTTGGTATTAGTCAGCCGAGGAAGTGACATCCTCACCTGCAAGGTTGATGTGTTGGGTTTTGATGCTCGTGATGCCAACAGCAAGATCCAGGCATAAGGCTACAGGGCAGGGGAAAGAATGGGTTAGCAAGGAGATTGTATCCTCAGGGTGACCTGCAACTGGCTAGGCAGGAGGATTTGTGAAAATTGGAGAGAAAATTTGTGCCTTCACTGGTTTGTTTGCTGCTGGGTTATATCTGGGCATGCAGGATTTTCACAGCTTCTGGAAAGGTGTATAAAAGGGGTTAGCCTAAACACAAGATAGGTGACAAGGAGCACCAGAGGAGTTTGACTAATGGCCTAAATATTTTCAGTGGAACAAATAAAGAGAAAAGGTTTTAAAACTTCCTCCAAATCCACCACCCAAAGCCCATCCTGCCAACTGAGATGTGCTTTCAGCAGGGAGAGTCATAAAGGTCTAGACAGAGGATCGTGGTCAACTTCAACCAGCATTTCTTGGTGTAGGAACACTGCCAGCTAACAGTATATGGAAGAGCAACTTTCAAAGGGAGGGAGCCAGTTCTGTTATGGAGTTTATTCCACTGATGCTTCTGAGGATGCTATTAACTTTTCATTTTTTAATGTTTGTTTTCTTTAGGTGAAGAGTGAAGGCCCCAAACTGGTCCCCTTCTTTAAAGCCACTTGTGTCTATTTTGTCCTCTGGCTGCCAACTTCCAGCCCCTCCTGGTTCAGTGCCCTCATTAAATGTCTGCCCATCTTTTGCCTGTGGGTTTTCCTTCTGGCTCATGGGATTAACTTCTTAGTGTCACACCGGAGTGCCAGCCGCATCCTAGCCGGACTCATATTCTCAGCAGTGGGAGATGCCTTTCTCATCTGGCAGGAGCAGGGCTACTTCATTCATGGTGAGTACAGTGTCTGTCCTAAAGGGATGCCACAGCACCCAGCTGTTACGCTCTTTATTTAGTAATGAGTTGCTGTGCCGCATGTTTTGTTTATTCATGTACAGCTTAAGCCCCAGGCGCTGGGAAGCACTCATCCCTTGACTAAAATCCATCATGGTTTGAGGAATCACATAATGGCTGAGTCTTTCTCTTGAGGCTGGAGAGGTAATTGGGTCAGGTTAGGTTTCCTGGGATGTGTCACAGCATCTGGGCTGGCTGGAATTGAAAAGGTGGTATGCCAGAATTCCTGGGGAAGAGAAGGAGATTCTCGTGGCACTTGTCAGTTCCCATGAAGCTACGGGAAGGATTCACCTCCTATCTCTCTGCAGGGAGATCTGTCAGCCCTTTGCTGTGAGGATTGGGAATGGAACATATTGTGCAAAGGTCCTTGGTGGAGAACAGGTGGAGAACACATTTATGTTTTGATAGACAAGCCCATAGCCTGGGGGAGGCATTAAGTGGATGACAGAAACCAAAGCAGCAGCAGTCTTGTCCTACTTGCAGGTTCATCAGTGTGAATCATGCAGCCTGTTGTACAAGACATGTCTGTTTTGCAAAACACTTAAATGATGGTCAATTAAGGACAAACCTTACTGCAATGATCTGTCTTCTCTATAGAGAGATCTACATCTCTCAGAGCAAAATGAGCTTGGTTTATTTTGCTAGTTTGCAGACTGGAACATAATGATTCAGATTAATCATTTAAAGCCACGTTGAACCTGCCTGCAGCAACTCTCTCCCTGGCCTTGGACTGTCACAAGAAATCAGCAGCAGTTGAATCCTTCCCTGAACTGACTGGTGGGCTTTCTGAAGTTAATTTAACCAGCACAGGGATCACACATAACACCCACCATTAACTGGCTGCTGTGGCTTATCCCACTGGAAAATGTGATGAGACGAGGGAACTTTCCTGACTTGTGCTGTTGTCAGCTCTGAAAGTCAAAGGCTTATTTTTTTCCCCCTCTCTCATGAGTTTAGTATTTAGTTTTATTCTGGGATTCCAACAAGCTCTTTCTTTATGAGAAGGAAGTGTGCACAGTGCCAGATATGAAAGGCCAAATGCTCTGAATCTGGTTTTAATCCTACTTCCCAAGGGCTTATCCCCATCCCATTAAAAGTTCATGTAAAAATGTTTACTGATTCTGGTGGGGTTTGGATTAGGCCTTGAGGATTGGATCTATCTGGCTGAACCTTGGGCACGTTGCTGAGGAGCTCCAGCTTTCTTGAGGTGCCAGCCCTTCTGTGTTGAGTGCGGACATTTTCAAAATGTTGGAGTGTTTTGAAAATCACAGCCCACTGAGCTACTACCTTCTGTAGGGGAAGTGTTAATATTTGCATTTCAGATATAAGCAGATAAAGTGCACTGCTCCACTTCATCCTTCACTTTGCTGCAAAATGTATTTTCTCCTATTTAAGACTCATCAAGTTGCTGCTGCTGCTGACAAGTGACAGTATTTTTGATGTCATCAGTTGTGGGAATTTGAAGTTTCAGGAGAGAAGAGGAAATACTGGATAAAAATGTACATTCTTTTCAATTTCTGCAGTGTTTGGACTGAAAAGGGTTGGAAACTGGGCTCATTTGAAAAGCTTTTGAGACAATGAGTTTATAGAAGGACATTTGTTCATTTCTTTATAGGGAAGTGAGAGCCTGGGAACCTTCTTCTGGCACGCTTGACTTTTTTTCATTTTTGCTGTTTCAGTCCACTAATAACATGTTATTTTCTGACTACTGCCTTACTGCACATAAAAGATACTTTACAGTGTTAATATCCACCTCCTTTGATAGCAGACATTTAGAAACAATTTGTGCATTTGGTGAAGAAGATGGGTCTAGGAAAAAGGCCTTATTGCAAGCCTGAGGAAACCCAGAGGAAGAAAATGAGAGAAAAGGGCTGATGTCCCTGATGTGGTTGAGAGGACCAAGCTAAAGGCTGAGAAATGCACCTCCTTCCCTGTGCAGCCATCACAGGTTTCCCCAGTTCCTGGCTTGATTTGTGAGTGTTGAATGAGTAAACCTGGGTGCTGGCTCCCTTGTTTGTGACCAGCTTCACCACATATCACAAAACACCTGCCTTTCCAGGCTCTTTGCCTGCCACATCCTGTCCTCCCCTCCTCCTCCTCCTCACTGCCAGATGCCTGCCTGAAGGACAACACATTCTTCAGTTCCCTGTTGCAGAATGCTCCATATAATGCCACTGAAGGAAAAAAACATTCCTCACTGCTAAGGCAACATATCCTTCTTCTCCTTATCACCTCTCTGGGCTCTAACCTTTCCTTCACTATAACCCTATATAAAGCTCTTGTCCTAAATCCCTTCTCAGTTTCTTCAGTGTTCTGTCCATGAGGTGCAATAGCTCTGTGAAACATCAGCTTCTCGTTGTCCTCTGTTGTGCTTCTCTTCTTTCCCCTTCACGCTGTCCACCCTGTAAAACAGATCCAGCAGCCCCCTCCCTCCTGTGGATTTCCTTCTCATCCCACCATGGCTGAGCTCTCAGTGGGTGTCTGATCTGGTCCTTCCCAAAAGCAGGGAGACACTTCCACTTCCTTGAGCTACCTCACCACAAGAGTAGTAGGATGAAGCAACATCTGCCAGCTGCAGGTTTTTGGGACTGCCCATTACACCAGTGTATCACCTGTTAAATGTGAACAAATGTCCTGCTGGAGGACTCAGCTTCCCAGATCCTTTTCTACATTTCATGCTTTAGAGTTACATGAAAACTTCCAGCTCCCCTAATAATCCTGCCAGGATAAAGCTGGAGAGCCTGCAGCTGCACCATGTGTGGGTCTGGAACCAAAGACCCAAGGAGCTGGGCTCTGTTTGTGGCCCATTATCTACACTTGTCATGACAGCTTGGAGGCAGCAGCTGTACCAGCACATTGGGACATATTTTTGTCAAACGGATTAGTGGGAAGTGAATAACATATGGGCAGCACCTTCCAACACCCACATCTGGCATTTCTCAGGGGTGTTGCACTTCAAAGGGAAGGCGACATTTCATTTTCCCTGGCTGACTCCTGCTAAGGTTCATCTGAATCTTGCAAATAGCCATAAAATTGTTGGCATATCACATTGTTGGAGTCCCTGAAATATGCCAGCTGCTTCTTTCCAGCTTAGGTTTCTCCCAGCTATGGGCAGAGGTGGAGAAGCAGCCAGATTTAATCTTCAAGTGCCTTTGGGTTTGTGGCTAAATATGGGCAGGCTTTGTGTCAGGGTTCAGAGAGATTAGTGTCTTTTATCACGTTTTGTTCCTATACTGCTGTGGTTCCAGTCTTCCTGTTCCACATGTGACCTATGAGCAAAACACTGTGGATAGTTAGAGGGGGTGATCTTTGGTCTGTCTTGGTCCCAACCTTCTACCCACAGCAGGGGAAGAGGAACTACCTGAAAAACAAGATCAATTCCTTCTCCAGCAGCTTAGTTCCACCCAGGTTCTCAGCAGAAAGGCTTTTGTCACAGCAGAGCTGTAATTGGCTGCAGCTGTAATTGTGTTGGGGCTTTTTTTTTTAAGTTGGGGGCTTGATGCTATCTCCCATGCACAGACTTTTATAATAAAATGGCTCCAAGTGGTCAGTGTGGTTATCACTGGTAGTGTAACTGGTAGGTATGTTTTCTTCTGCTACTGACTGCCAGTTGCTGATGAAAGGTCACACTCTCTGTGTCAATGTCTCTCTGCAGGTCTGCTGATGTTCGCCATCACCCACATCCTGTACTCTTCAGCCTTTGGCATGAAGCCTTTGGACCTCAAGGCCGGCTTGCTGATGGGCGTCGTTTCCAGTTCCTGCTACGCCTTCCTGTACTCCTACCTCTCGGGTCCCTTCACCTACCTGGTGGCCGTCTACATCGCCCTCATCGGCTTCATGGGCTGGCGGGCGGTGGCGGGCGTGCAGCTCTGCAACGACCTGTGGACGTGGACCAAGCTGTCGGCCTGCGTGGGCGCCATGCTCTTCATGGTGTCGGACCTCACCATCGCCCTCAACGAGTTCTGCTTCCCCGTGCCCTACTCGCGCCTCATCATCATGGCCACCTACTACGCGGCCCAAATGCTGATCGCGCTGTCGGCCGTCGAGACCAGGGACGAAGAGGACTTCAGGAAGAGGAGCTAGGTGGAGGGCCAACAGTCTGTGAACACGTGTATTAAATCTCAGGTGCTGTAGCTGCATTCACCCCTGAGAGAGATCTCCATTTCTCTAGGCACACTGGTGATGTTGATTTTGCTTCTTTGAAGCATTACCTTTGGGAATTACTTTTTTTTTCATTGGCTTTCTCTGAATACAGCTTACTTCAGTGTGGAGTCCACATCAGAAAGCTTAGGCTGTCCCTGCAGTAGTTACCCATTCAGCTTTTCCTCCTTGAAAGTGCTGTACTACTGCATTTTACTTGTTAGTCTTGAAATTAATGCTGAATGTCTGGGAAGAGGAGGGCTGGTGGAAAGGAGGTTTGGCCATGCACTGTGCTAAAAGGCTTGCTCTCAACTGCAGGCAGACAGGCACAGATCTCTGCTAAAGTCATCGGTAAAAATTCATTTAATCGATGTTTGTCTCTCTTTGTGCATTACAAAGTCAGTATGCAAACTGGAGCTATTCCTCTACTGAAAGGAAGCTTGAGAGGAGAGTAAAAACAGCATATCCATCTGGGAGCTGAGCTCTGGAGTCAATGGCAGCGTGTGGGGCAGCACACAGCAGAACCAGCATGAAAACAGAACCCTAAGCTGAGGACACAGAGCAAGAGGTGTGCTGGCAGAGCTGTGTGCTTTGATTGCAGTGATCCCTGCTGCAGGGCTGCTCTCTAGGTGTAAGTCAGCATTGCTGCTTGTGGCAGAACTGTGAGAGCAGCAGTTTGATGGGACTTCAAGGACATCCTGGTGGCCAGGCCAGCGTGTTCTCCCTCGCCACGTGCACAGAGTTACATGGAGCCTGCAGCCACCAGTGAGATGTAATGGGCACACAAGGAACTTTGGTTTTTAAAGCAGAACTTACTCATTGTCTTACTTAGTACAAGCCCTAATTATCCTTAGTATGGCACACAGGCATCTAATCTTTGCCTTTTTTCTCCAATGTCCTAAGAAGTAATATTCCATGTACCCATTAAGTTTTAGTAGCACTTTCAGTAGTACTTTTAGTACTGCTGCCTGCAGTATCTTAAATCTTTGTGTGAGCATTTCCTGTGATCAAGGCCCTGATTTTGGATGTAGATTGCTGTTTTTTGCCAGCTGGTGGAAAATGTCCTCTTTGCACCACTTCTTTTTTTTTTTTTTTTTTTTTTCAGAAAGCCCCTTTTCAGCAGAGTTTCCTGAAAAGCACTGTCCTTTGTGTTCAACACGCCTGCCACTTCCTTCTCAAACCCACATGGACTCACATAGAACTCTGCCAGCTTTTCCCTTGTGTTGAGAGGTGCTGAGTGGGTCTCCTGCTCCTCTCCAGCCTTACCTGGTGTGCCTGGCAGGAATAGGCATTGCCTCCCCATGACTTCTCCATCAGTGCAAATGCAGCCAGTACTACAGAAATCTGGGTCAACCATCCTGACCCCGTAGGGGCATCTGCTGCTTTTCAGACAGGGATCAGAAAGGTCAGCTGCATTATGGAGAGGGAAAGCACTGTAGGTAGCACAGCCCTGTGTAATCCCTTCCTTTTAATGCTGTTATGTAATTCTGTCAGCATTCATTCAGTATTCATTCACTGGCACATCAGGGCCTGCCTGGAGTAAAGGGCTGAGGGAATTTAGAGCCATAAACCATTTTCATTCATCAGCATTGCTTATCTCCTGGCCACAGATTGAACCCTGCAGTGTAGCTCTCTGTAGATGTCACCTGCTGTTTCTCAGCTTGGCTGCTTACAAATCTCCTCCTGCAACAGAGTGACCCAGCTAAGAGGAAGTCTAAGTGTGAGCTCCACCATCCTCCCAGCATGTGAGCAAACAGCACACTGAAGTCTTTGAGTCCCAGCTCCTTGGCATGGGTCAGTCCAGCACACTCAGTCCTTAGCTGGCAGTTCTTCAGAGGAGCTCCCCCACATCCTGAGCTTCCCTTTGCTTAGAGGGAAATGCTTGTGTGATAAAGTAAGCTTTATTTAAAAGTCTTGAGTTTTGATTCTCTTTTCTTCCACTCTAGAAACGAGTAGTCTTGAACTGCCTGAAAATAGCTGAGTTGCTTTTCTGTGTGCTTTTTCTTCTTGGCTCGCTTTGCTGTCCTGCTGTGCCATCAGCCACTGGATACTTGCAGAAAAGTCTTGATGTGTTATTAGGAGGCCTCTCCTCTCCACTGGCCATCAGAGGTGCTGTTTCTGATGGCAGGGGTCTTTGGGTGGGGCAGCAGAAACTTATGCAGCCCAAGTGGGCTGTTGTTCCCTTGCTGTCCTGGCACAGTCACCTGGAGTGACCTGGCTGGGACATATTGGCCAGTCACACTGGCTCCATCCCAGTGCTGCAACAGCTTCAGCCTTCCCAGGAGCGTGGGGCAGAGTCCTCAGCATACAAAAGAGAGTCCTGGTTGGCTTGGAGGTTTGCAGGCAAAGGCTTTTAATCTTCAAAATCTCTCTCTGGCTCTGCATTCCTCTTTCTAATCCATATTACTTGAATGAGACCTTTTTCCTGGAGGCTTTTCCTTCTGGGAAGAGACCAGCTGCTCTGGACTGTGATCTAACACAATTTTGAGATGCCTAAATCCTGAGAAGCACTAAGCAGTTGCTGGCAGTCTGTTAAATAACTTTTCTTGGGATTAAAACTGTTCCTTCAACCCCAGCGAGGGCAATCCTCACTTTGAAATAGAGAAAAAAGGAGGTGTTCATATGTGACAAATGGTGTTACTGTCTGCAGGGCTGCCTTTGTGGACCCTCCTGTTGCCTCTTCGCACTGTAAAACTGAGGTTCAATCCATTCTCTTCCTTTTCAGGAGTACAGTCCTTGAGAAGCACCCAGTTTTTGGCCCAGGAATGAAGCCTTCCAGGTGGTGTAGTGCTCCTGGCTCCAGCAGCAGCAGCAGCTCCTTTGCTAATCACAGAGGCTTTCTTTTCACACTGCTGTATCCAAACATCCTTCTGCAATCCCTGTCTGTGGTCACACGTGGTTTAGTTACTTCCTGTAGTTATCACTTTGTTGGAGGTCCTTTAGCTCTTTAATTGGACATATAAAAGATGCAGCAGCCTCTTTCTGTTCACAGATCCTCCTTGCACAGAGCTCCCAGGAGCAATCAAGGAAGCAGTGCTAATTGCAACTTGTTTTTAAGTGCTAGTAATGTTTCTGGGCTGTGTCACAAGGGGATGTTCACGTAGAAATGGCAGGTCAAGAAGAACTATGCCAGAGGATTTTCACTTTAAGCTTTCTGTGCTGAATACCTGGCTTCTTACTCCTCCACACTGAGGCATCTGTAAGACAAACTGGTTTAAGAATTACTCTTAACATGGCTTTTGAGTAGATTGCTGAAGCTTTCTTGTTATCATCAGTGGAGGTAATTTATGTATTTTTACACAAGTTTATAAAATTCCCAGGAGGAACTTGGCAGTGTTTAGTGGCTCTTCAAAGTTTTCCAGTCCTGTAGTTTGACACTAACACTTGCATTTTCATCTTGCTATTTTGGTATTTCTGGGAGATGTTCTGGAGAAGCAGATCACAGCAAACAGTAACTGTAGAGCTCAGTGGCAGGTGCCTTTCTCTTTGCTTGGTTTCTGAATACAGACAGGAGGTCTTTTAAGCAGAGGCATCATAACTGTGTTCCTGGAAGAGGATGGGAAGTTGCTGACTTATCATGACAGAAATTCTGTGTAATTCTCATGCCTTTTATCCATGCTTGCTCCTTTTGTGGCTTTGGGTGAGTCACTTAAATTTTCTGGGGCCAGGTTCACATCTGGTGTATGAGGGCCAGTGCAATGCCAAGTTATCCCAGCAAAGGACCAGGCCCTCACCCCATTCTAAAATGGAGGTATTGATGCTCATGCAGCACTTTGAAGATGTCAAGTGCTATGTAAGTCACATTATCCAATTTTAATGTTAAAATTGTTTTCAGGGGATCTTCAGGACTTCTCTTAAAGCATGGAATGTGTGACTGCCTTTTCAATTTGCATCAGATAGAAAAAAAAATGCAAGATATTTATTCATGCTGGTTAACAGGATGGGCTCAGCTACACTTGAACTCTGAGGGAGGTTTAGCTTAAAAATATGAATTCTCTAATTTCAGTTTTGCAAATGGTTTTTTAGTTCTTTTAAAAGCTTTGACCAAATTCTTAGATGTGAACCTTGCATCCAACTTTTGCAGTCTGGTCTTGTCCCTCGCTGTTAGCTAGAGTAAATATAATCCAGCCAATACAGAGTACCTCACAGTCTGCTGTGGCTTTTGAAAAAGCTGGAACAGAAAATGAAGTCATTCTGTTCAACCTTCAGTCTGCAGAAGGTCAGCTGGATTTCATGAGACAACTTTCAAAGGGATGTTTAATTTCTCAGATTGTAAATTTTACTGGCTTTAAAATCAGCAGAGAGAGAAAGCCTTGATGGAATCAATAAGGTCAGCACATCCTTCTTGAACTCCTTTCTTTCCACCAAATCAAGGAAGCAGTGGGGTTTGTAGCAAAGGAAGTGCTTGTACCACCACCAGTCCTATGGCCCAGAACAGAAGCTGACCTAGAAATACAGCTCTCAACTATCACCACCTAGTTCTCAACTAGGATAAAAATGCCACTGTTCACTGATCTAAATCTGGATCACAGCTAGAAACTACCTAGTTTTTGTAGCACTAGCTGCTATACAAACACAAATGAAGGCAAGGAATTGCACACCAAGGAATGTGAGCTGTGTACATGTGAAATGGACCATAATTTTGAAGCAGCTGCAGTAAAATCTTAATATGAACTCAGAAGCAAACACAATGCAAATTTTTATGTTTTCTTTAAAATATTTGATGGGTTTTCATTTTCTTAGTTTGGAGAAAATGTTCTTAACATTATTTTGTTTTTGCTCTTACTGTAAAGAATAAAAATACACAACTCTAGACAGACTAGAAATGAAAAGAAGGTGGCCAGTTGGCAGGAATGCCAAAACTTCTGTGGCTTGTATTGTTTCTGTGGTGACACTAGGCTGCTGTTGGGTGAGCTACTGGAGTGGTGTGATGGCTCAAAAGTGAGGCTGAAGCATTGGATGCAGGGGTTGAGCCACCAAGACTTCAGTGGGAGCGTGACTGGGCCAATTTGGATCAGTCAAAAGACAGAGCATCACCTTTTCCTGACAGAAGAAAAGCAAGAAACCAAAACCAGCCCATTGGGCAATGGTGCTGAATCACTACAAATATATTTATCTAGACCCTGCTGGTGCAGGTTCCTGCTGGACCAAGCCTTGCTCCTAATTCAGCTGGGGAGGCTTGCTCCAAGCCTATGGTGCTGGCAGGGTCAGGCCAGCAGAACCTGAAGCTTTGTTAAATAAAACTCAAAAACCAGAAAGCAACAACAAAAACAAGAACAAAACCACAAAAAATGAAACAAGGAAGGAAAAAGCAAATGCCACTGGGTAAGTGGCAGTTGTGCCTGCCTGAGAATGCAGAGTGGCTGGTCTGTCCTGAACACTAATCCCTGTGTCTTGGACCTGTGTGAGTTTCTTGCTCCAGCCCCTCTCCCACACATTCCAGGCAGAGTGCACTGAAAGATGTGACTGAAGCAGCTGCTCTCCTCTGGGAAGTCAAGCACTTTGCCATGTCTGAAAGTCTCTAGCACTTACTTTCTTTACTGTGATTGTAAAGGTCACGACATAAAGTACAGCCACCTGATCTGGGATCTTTTCTTAACACATTTTTATGCTGATTTTACTATTTTAATTCTTTGTTTTGAATGTAATTTTTTTTTCTCATTTCTTCTGTGTGTAACAGCAATTAAAAATATTAATTTACTGGGTATTTTTACTGTGCAGATACAACATCTCCTTGCTCTTTTTCTGTTTCTGTCACTGTTTCAGCACAGAATATGAGGCCCCTCTGTGGTGGGCAGCTTTGTGCCACTGTTATACCCTCCAGCATAATTTGTGCTGGAGCTGCTCAGCATCCCACTAAAGCTGAATGTCAGAGTGAGCCTCAGCATTCCTGCCTGAGGGACCCTGAAAAACACCCCCATGCACCCTACAGAGCACATCCAACACAAACCAGCCAGGCACCTGGCTGGTGTCACACCACATCCTGGGTGCCCTGGGATGCCAGTCTGTGGAGCAAGCTTGCCCCTTGCTGCTCCAGCCATTCCCACAGACAATGGCCATTTGTCCACACTTCCAGGGAGAAGGGAGTTTGCTGCACAGGACTGCTCCAGGAACACTGCTCATTGCCAGGAATTCTCAGACTAAAGGCCAAATCTCTCTCCCTCCTCACCCCAGGAAAAATTTCCAGGAGGAAAGGAATAGAGTAGTCTGCAGGTTTTTCTCTGGTTGGGGATCTGATGCCAGCTTCTTCAGCTGTTTGATGCAGTGGCACAGATATTTTGTTTCATTAATCCTGAAGCAGGCCATCTGTCACCAGTGGAACAGGTTTCAAGGATTTATAGCACAGAAACACAGTGGGTGTAAGTGCTCCTGGTCAGTTAAATGGACCTGCTTGCAGGCTTAATGGAGACTCCCTCGTACTCCCCCTCTGAAGTGGAATGGTTCCTGATGTGAGAATTAATCAGTACCAGGTGAAAATACAACCAAATTACTTTCAGGGCAGCCTAAAGGGGTTGTTAACAGTAGGCAAAAGTGGGTGATTCTCTTCTGTTCTTTTCATTTAGTCTTTCACAATTCCTTTCAAAAACTTAGAGGCCTGCTGAGAGGAGCATCCTGTTTCCTCATACCTCCTTCCTAGCTCCAGATGGAACAAAAGTGACAAAATATTCTCAGGCTGTGTGTGTCTGAGTGGCTGGCCACTGCTATGTTTTTATTCCACAGCCAGCTCCTGGAAGATTTCAGTCTGTTAAAAGAACCAGCACCAATGTATGTATATTTGAATTGATCTACCTGCCAGCCTGTTCAGTGGTTCAGATTTTCTGGAATCCTTTATCTAGGCATGGCCACCAGCAGTGCAGTTCCTGTACTTTCTGTGGCCAGCTCTTTTACAAAGTGACTCCCTCATTTCCAAAGCTGTATTTACTTTCTTGATGATGTGGGGATTTAAGTATTTCAGATCTATGGCTTACTCTGTGTTTATACACAATCTCACATAAAGAAGCCTAAAACATCATGGAGCTGCTGCTGGGTTATGTGGAGTAAAGGAGCCAGAATCCAAGTCTCTTATTGAACTTGGAAGCAGAATTCTCTCCAATCTTTGGTTGCTTTTATTACCATTAAGATACATTAGCAGAAGGTATTATAAATGCCACCTTTAACATCCTACTGTAAAAAAACCACTTAGAGGGAAGGAAGATGGAAACACTGGAAGTGCCCCTGCTGAGCAGAAGTCCCACTCTACCACCTGGTCCAACTGACCTTCACAGAAGCCAAGGGCAGCTGCATTTTGAGCTACATGAAGACAAAATACACAGCCACAACAATGGTGTTCTGCATGCCAGACCAGGCACAGCTAGTTCCACTAATTATATCTTGTGTTTCAACTTCTGCAAACTTCCTGTCCCTCTGTCCATCCTTTTTAACGGAAAGAAAAGGAATAAGTGCCAGAATTAGTGCAGTCAACCCTATGTTTTGGGTGTAAGTCTCACAAAGTTGTGGATAAAAAGCTTTATAAAATTTTTAAAGGTTTTAAAGCTCTATAAGGCACTATAAAGAAAATGTTGTCTGGTCACAGTTTTTGTAGGAAATGACAGTTCAGATTTAGGGAGTTCTCATTTTCACTCCCATTTCCCCTTGCTCACTTCAGCACTGTTCTGAATAATTCACTTTGGGGCTAATAGTCTTAGTGTTCTTTGCAACTTCACCCCTCCCAGCCTGAGGAAAAATATTCACCCCTTCTGAGATAGAACAGCAGCAAAGCTGCTGCTGTGTTTCACTGAGGTGGTGCAACGCCCTATTTGTTTTTGCAAATATTACAAAAAGGGCTGAAACTGAAAAACATGGCTAAGCAGAAGAGTGCAATTAAAGAAGAGAAAGAGAAGAGTATGTAAGTATTGCGTTTGAGTGGCAAGGCTTTGGTGGCAGGAGGGGACTGCAGGGTGGCTTCTGTGAGAGGCTGCTGGGAACTTCCCCTGGGTCCAGTAGAAGCAACAAGTCCAAGTGCCTCTGTGTCAATACTACTGAGAAAGGGAAAAAAACTGCAACAGCAGCTGCAGCCAAAGAGAGAAGTGAGAATATGCGAGAGCAGAGGAAAGAGGGGCAAAGACAAGGTGTGATGAACTAACCACAGCCCCCATTCCCCATCCACCTGCACCAGTGGGTAAAGGAAGTGAATTCTGAAATTAATTTGAGTTCAGGAAGGAAGGAGGAGTAGGGGAAAGATGTTTTAAAATTTAGGATTTTTTTTAATTCTCCTTACTCTACTCTGATTTGATTGGTAATAAATTAAGTTCCCCAAGTTGGGTGTGTTTTGCCTGTGACAGCAGCTGGTGAGTGATCTCCCTGTCCTTACCTTGCTTTGTGAGTCTTTTGTTAAATTTTCTCTCTCCTGTCCAGCTGTGATAAAGTGGCTTTGGTCTACACCAGCTGTCCAGCTGGGGTAAACCCACCACAATATATTAAGAGGAATTGAGACAGAGGTTTAGTCCCTGTGGAATCAACGTAGAAATCAGCTACTCCTTCACAATTATTCAAATCAGCAGATTTGCTCAACCCTTAGGCCAGTCCTTACTCCTTTCCCATAGGGTAGCCTGTCAACAGGTAAAGACCACTGAAAGTCTGTGAAAAACATCCCTAAAGAAAATCTTTTAAGTCCTGTTCTGGAGGGGCTCATGTCCTAATGAAGAATGCTTATTTTCATATGACACATGATCCAGCCTACAGTGCCCAGCTCCAGGCAGTAACTACCCCTCTTCTAGAACTGAAATTATCAAGAATATATTTCCTAAAATAATAAAAATATATCTGTAGTTAAGCTCAATTTGACATGAATGCCTTATCTGCTAAAGTCAGTTTTACAGTCTCTTATTCTGACTCCTGATTTCCCACCTCACTCAGCTCTCTGGCAGCAGAGAGACCCTACCCAGAAACTGCCCAGGTCAAGACCAGGAGGAGCCCCAGGAGCCCTCAGACACAGGCTCCCATTGAGGAATCTGGGTATAAATCAGCACCTCACCCACACAGTGCTTTTGCAAGCCTCACTCCTCAGCCAGGTCTGCTGTAAACAGGCTGCTTTGAATAACTTTGAAGAGGTGTGCTCCTGCTGTAGCAGTGCTCACCTCAACAAGCTCAGTGTGGGAAGGCAGGAGGCGAGTGCTTCCAGCAAGCAGATCTCCGAGGGGATAGGGAGCTGTTCTCCTGCCCCTTAGGCCTCTCTGCCTTCCCTGAACTGCCTGGCAGGATTCCTTGCGTCAGCCTGGCTGGCAACCAGAGAAGGCTCCCACTGATTTTAGGGACAAGGGAGCTGTGCTCCAGCTGTGGCTTCAGGGAGGAGTGTATCAGGGTGCATGGGAAGTGGGACACATGGTAACAACAGGAGTTACTAGAAAAATGGTAAATAATTGTTTTCAGTCTTTTGGTTAGGCAGTTGCTGGCTTCAGTGTTGCATGTATTGTACACACAAAGACAGATCTGTTTGAAAATCAGAGCAGGAGACCCAGTGTGAGCATCCTTTCCCTCTGCTGACCCCCTGTGAGCTACCTCCACATCAGCAGAGAGAACCAAGCCCTGGGTGGGGTCTGTTTGTGTGCCCAGCCGTTGTCAGCAGCCTGTCCAGAAATAATGATCTCAGACAAAAATAACCCGGAAAGATCTTTCCAAATATAGTTCCTCATTATTGGTGCTGTATCAGTTTCATTTCAAGCTGTGCCTGGCAGCCGCTCTCTCTTGTCCCCTTTAGGAGGACACTAAAAGGCCTGAGGCACCAGGGCCTGTCTCTAAAACATGTTTGTAAAACCTCACCCTGTGCACCTGGAAGTGGCCATGCTCACAACCACTAATTTGAGCCAGCTGGAACCAAGCTCTGTGTTAAGACCTGATTTAAAGTTTTGCTGGGTTCAATAAAAGAGGGAAGGGAAAAGTGGGATATGAAATATCTGATTTTCTTCCTCTTTTTGTCTTGGAAACCTTGCTAGCTCTCATACAATGTTGGCAAAATCCTTCCATTTCACAAAGGAAGAGAACAGATGTACCCATCGCAGTGTCTGTGCTAAAAAAGCACAAGGCTATTGTCAGAGTGCATCCATGGGCTGCTTGGAAGTGCTAAATATGCTATGGATGCAGAGCAAGCCTGGTTAGAGACTGAGAAATGGCCATGCTTGCTTCTGGGCTGTTTAGGGAATTCTTGAGGCCTGCTGGCCAAAATAAGCCATAAGGGATAAAAGACTGCCTTTAAATAACTGAAGATAAATCTCAGTGACTCCAAGGATGACAGAGTTAGGTTGTTTTTTTGGATAAGGAGGTAAGTTCCTACATTGTGGCCCTTGCAGCTCCAGCACCTACAGACTGAGCAATGTCCTCCTCTGTGGGCAAGGGAGAGAGCCCAGAGGAGTGTGATCTACAGTGCCAGTCCAAGTGTGCTTGTCCTGGAAAATAGCAGGGTGTGAACTACATTCAGACACGAAATCTGTGGTTACTGAGCCTGGAGGGAATCACCAGCAGCTGCACACCTGACCTACCACAGATGATCAGCTTGCAGCTGCAAGTTGTAGGGGTCACAAGCAGGCAGGTGCTTCTTGTTGAGGTGAGCCACAGCTTAGGCTTGGGTGTGATGCTAACAGTGCCCCTGTACTGGGTCACTGGTGGTGAAAAGCCCAGCTCAGGGCACAGCTGGTGTTGTTACATGCTGTGGCTGCTCCTTGGGGCCATGAAGCAGGAAGCACTGTCCTTCTTGGGGTACTCCATCTTGAAGTCAAAATGCTGCCAAGGACAGGCACTGCAGGCTGCTTCCCACTGCACACACAAACATGCCAACAGAGCCAGCACCATCAACACAGAGAGTCTTCTTGTGCATGAGTACAAATCTTAGAGAGCTTGGCTATGACATTTCATGACCTGGACCTTAATTCCCATCAGGGAAAACCCAGGGAGTAGGAAGAATGAACAATACACTGCATTTCTCTTGGCATCTGACCAACATACCTGTCTCAACATGCAAACAAATACAAACTGAAAAGCAAGAGTGGAAGGAATTGGAAATCTCATTCTCCCATTAATCTGCTAAGCAAGCAATTAATTTCTTTGTTTCTTCAGCTGTAACTAAGGTGTCAGACTTTTGCTCCACAGGAATATATCGATGCTTTCTCTCACTAATCCATTAAATTGTAAAGTGCTTTCGGATATTTGGCTCCCAAAGCACTTTAGAAATGCATGATTAAATTACACCCAATTATAAACCAAAGCAGGTGATCTCGTAGAGGAAGGGATATTGCTTTGCTGATGTTGCTCTGAGGCATTAATAGTTTACAGAATGCTCAGGGGAAATCAAGGGGAACTGAGTGTACAATTTAATTTCCAGTGTCCACTGCAAATTTTCCATTTTCAGCCTGTATTTAAACACATGTCTTGGAATACTTAATACATCTTCTTGCATCAACATGGGATATCATCAGGTAAATCTCCTGGATTGTAAATGTAGCACTGTATGGCAAAAATTTTTCATGAGATCTCATTCTCAGAAAAGAGCTTATCTATCTCCTCATTTTCCTTCAGAGTTTTTGTACCATCTCTCAGGTTAATGCAAATAAACCTTGTGACTGGCCTTTTATGGTGAAGATTAGGAAATCAGGTCACATCTGAGTCTTGCTGGTCCTGCCTGAAGACTGGTAGGCTGTTATCAAAGGAATGTAGTGCAAGGCACAGCAAACCTAACTTTCCTCCATTTTCAACTCTCCTATGCTTGCCTACAAGCACAGAAGTTACTGAAGTCACTCCAGACTCTGAGCCTAGAGCACATCCACACAAGAACATAACTACAGCCACCTAACTGAAGTACTCTTTCTCAGCTGCACATGTAGCCAAAGCAACATACCTACGGTCTAATCAATCAGGAAAGGCTGATTGGTAAATACAAATACCCAATTTGATACCTCATTACTCCTTTTAGTGTAGCACTCATTCTGTCAATTTAATGTCCATTACTCTTAATGGGATTAGAAGGCTCATAGCAGCATGTGGATGGGCTTCTGAAGAAATAGATGCCTAATCTAGTAATATGTATTAATATATAATTTTTTTATATTACTATATTGTTTATTACACCAGGCACAGGCCAATTACAAAAAAAAAGAAAAAAAAAAGTCTGATCTCACCATTTAGAGTCACTGCATTCTGCAATTCCCCAAACTGGCAGAAGGATCACTTACCATTTTGCCTTGATGAGCTGGGCCATGCTCAGTTATGTTTGGGAGCACTGCTGATTAGATATCCACGTTTTGATTAGGCATGTGTAGGGAGCAACTGAACAAAGAAGAAGGCATTTACCTGACAGGATGACCTCTAAATGTTTAATTTAATGTGCTTTCAGGGACTTCTGGTCCAGAAAGACTGTCACACAGTCTCCTATGTGTCACAGATTTCTTTGCTTCTCATTTAGGGAACAAATCCCAGTCAGACTGAAAATGTGATACAAGACAAATAACTTGTAAGACCAATCCTCTGTTATGTCAAGACATGATAATATCACCCTTTGAGCACACAGATGTCCTGAATTTTAATTTAAATAGCATCTCTATAAAGTGCTATGTTGTGGGCTACATACACATGTAATAAAAGTAAGCCTGATCCTGAAGAGATTGCCAACAAATGGAAGGGATAGAAGAGGAGGTATTCTTGTATCTAATCCCTGGGTGAGCACCTGAGGTGCAAAGCAGCTTAGTGACATACCCAAGGCCACACAGGGAGCCTGAGCTTAACCCTGAGTCTTGTGCTTACCTCTGTGTTTGGAGATGTTCCATTGCTCTGGTGAATCCAGAGGGTCAGTGGCCCCACTGTCACTGCAGACAATGACTCAGAAGAAGAATTTCTTCCCTGGGAGCAGGCCTGTGACAGGGTATTTATTGCTGTAGACCTCTTCTGTGCCTGTGAACCACATGTCAGTACAGACATCACATTGCAGGATACCATAATACATCTCCTAGTTGTCTTCTGCATCTGAGCTGTGGTTTAGGGCCATAGTGTCTGGGGCTCCTTCAGCTAGCTGCAGATTACTGAATGGTCAGGGAAAGCTAAGAATCAGTGAGCCATTTAAGCACTAGTTTATTCTGTTTGGCTCCCTTCCTCTGTCCTTTTCTGGGACAAAAATATTTAACTTTCAAAGTCACTGTATATCTAGGAAAGTACTTCCTTGATTTCTTCTACCCTGAGCAATCTGAGGGCCAGCTTGTACTGTGTAATTACCTTCTGATGAAAAAATAAGGCTGTTTGTTTTGAAAAGCATTCTCTGAAAGAGTGGCAAGTACATAGGTGTGTAAGCCCAGCAGATCAGTACAGTAATAGGAGTCTCTCTGAGGACCCAAGCCAGCCTGCCTCCACTCGGCTGGCACAGACCCACTGGCAATGGGAATGATGTTACCAGATTGCTGAGGGAACAGACACTATTGTGTCAGTGCTATTATGGGGATTTGCCTGTTCAAATAATGACATTAAAAACAAGGTGGCATTGGGAGTGTCTGGAGTAATAACTGCTTCACCCTTTCCCTCCACACTGAACAGAGTAAACAAAGGCCCAGCAGTGCCATCCTTATTCCTTGGCTCTGAGCCATACTGCTTCCAGGCTTGGCTCAGCTAATGTGAAGGAGGGAGTTGGGAAACAATGAAGAAGTAAGAAACTATTTTCTGACCAGGGAGTCTTTCTCCCCTTGAGTGGAAACATTTTGGATTGCTCCTGTAGCCTTTTTTGGATAAAAGGTTGTATCATTGGAAGCATCTGTTGATTTTTTGGGGTTTTTTTTGTTTGTTTGTTTGTTTTTTTTAAAGAAAAAACCCCAACCGTCCTAACCCTAGTACTGCTGCAGAAATTGTATCTAATTTCCATCAGCAGAAGAGTGATGGAGTTTTCTCTATACTGTACCTGCAGATTGCACGTTAATGTAAAGGAGTAAAGGACATCTCTGCATTCTTGAGGGTGATGTGGTACAGGTCAGAAACAAATCACTTGCTGCTGTGGATCAGGACTGGGAATGGTTCTTGTTCTCCCTCTTTTTGCCACACCGCTGTTGGGGAGAACAATAAAGTTCTGCTTCCTAGCTTGGGCAGCAACAGAAACAAAGCCCATCTTTGAGGACAGCAAGGGTGTCTGTGGCTACAGGAGCTACTTGTATGAAATCAGCCTGATAGAAAAATGTTTCAAGGACACCAGTGCTGGAGATTTGTTCAGTCTGCAAAGGCAGTGGCAGGTTTTGTCCTCAGCCATGTGCACACAGCTGGTGTGGCCTGGGAGATTCCACATAACCTCATGCTACAGCTCATTAGCTTGATCATCTTGAAAGCTGAGGGAAAACAGCTGGTGTGATACAGATCAACTCCTACAATTTAAACTGAGAGGCACCTTCTTACAGTGGGGCTCATTCTGCAAGCTCCTGTGGAGTCTGAGCTCATGTAGCAGTCTAGGATAAAAAAAAAAAAAAGCATATAAATTGCTGTTAAAATCTATAGAAATGAGCTCAACATCCATGTCAATATAAATTGTACCTCAGACAGGACAGTGTTGGGACCTCAAGCACTGTCTTTAACAACCCTGGGTCACTCAAGGTTGAATCAAGAATATTTCACCTAACATGAACTGTAGTTGCATGCTTGAAAAATTCTGCTCCTCATGGTGAATCACAGAGCCTCCCAAATGTTTTATGGTTTGTTGAGCACTGATGCTCCCCCTGTGAAGGGCTGGGTTGTGCAGCTGACAAACCTGTGTGCACAGAAGTCCCTCTATCACCACAGGGAGGCTCATAAAAAGGCTTGCCATAAAAACAGTGAGCAGTTATGCAGGACTTCATGAACCTGAAGCTCTGCATGAGTTTTCTCCAATGGTCAACTTTTAAACCCAGGTGACAGCTCGTGATGAAGGCCAAAGAGTGACTCCAGCCTCCAAAATCCTGCAGCTGTTTTTCATTAGATGCCCAAGAAAACACTAATTGCAGGATTTCTGCTCTGACAGGACCCAACACAGCAGCTCACAGAAAAGATGTGTGAAGCCATGGTGCTGCTGTCCCAGCACAAACCACCATGTGGCTCTTCAGCCTCACAGTCAGATCAAACCTGGGCAAGCAGGAATAAAAGAAAACAGACACAGAGAGAAAAATTTAAAAAATAAGAGTGAGAGAGAGATTGCACAGAAAGGTACAGCCATTCTTCAGCCTGTTGAATCATGTCAGAGATTTTAAGAAGAATCCTTCAGACTGTTGCAGCAGAAGGCACTAATGTGAGGGTTAAAATGTCAGCTCTTCTCTCAATAGTTGTGCAACCACAAGAAAAACATCAATGCAATCAACTGCTCTCTGAAGAGCACCTACTCAGGACAATTTCAGGTGAGGTGGGTGGAACAGGAATATTTTAAAATAATGTAAAAAAAAGTGCCAGAAAAAAAGTGTAGTTTGTATGTCATACACGAATGAGAACAAAAGAAAGGAAAAGGCAGCTTTAGTGCCTCATTTGATGATTTTACTGTCCAAATTCTGCCACAAGCAGTTTTGTATAATATCTGTTTTTTACAGGACTTATAGTCTTCACACAGTACTTCATGTTGCCATGCATGCCACACCAGAGATGTCTGTTGGAGTCTACAGTATCTCTGGGATTTTTTGGTGTTTATTTGACAGTATAGTACCAAAGCCACGCCCCATGGATGGGTTGTGTAGTTCCAAAGTGGAGACTGAGAAGAGAAATGACCATTTTTCATATTGGCCACCTGAATGTTGCTTTCTGAGACTTCCTCAATGAAACCTGAATGTCCTTCTGCTCCACTCATGAATCATCTATTCCTGCTGGCCTCATTGCTACTGAGGACAACCAGCACCATGCTTTGTCACCTGGGAGTACCTTAGACAAAAAGCCTGAATTCTCTAATTAATAATTAAGCAAACAAGTTCTAAACAACAAAGATTTAGATGCTTTGCTACCTCAATTAGTAAGGCACCTAGGGATTTCATGGCAGGTCATTCTCATTCATATCTTCATTCTCAAGCATAATGAATGTACTTGAAGCATGACCTCTGCTAATATTTCTTTAGCTTTTGGTGCCAGAATGCTGAGTGCTCACTGAGGGCCTGAAAGGATTATAATCCTGTCTCAGTAACACCACATATTTACAGCAAATGGCTGTTTCAAACACGATGGTTTGTTTACTGTAGCATCAACTGTCCTAACCCATACTCAGACTGCTGAATCCATGTCAGGAATCAGAGAATCTTCCTACAGTGGCCTCTGTAACCACATGTGAGGTGTGATGTGAGAAGTCATGTGGTGGGAAAAAACAACAATTACACCATTATACCTGACACACTCATTCAGGGAACAGTTTAGCATGAAAGATGGCAGAATTATTTAAATTTGGCTCAAAGATTGCACAACTTTTTGCTGCTCTCCATCTCCTCTCAGAACACGTGAAAACTGAACAAAACCCAGCCCAGCTGTGATGATAAATGCTTTTTTTTTTGGTGCAAGATGAATCTGATAAAACTTTACAAAATTTGGTTTATGTTAAAAGCAAAAGGAAGTAACAGCTGACAGACAAGAGTTCCAGCTAGATGGATACTGCAGGTCTTACCTGAAGGTGACATTGCTAGAATTCCTTCCTCTAACAACACTGCTTCTCCCATATCAGCTTCACTCATGGCTTGGGTTCAGAAGAAGTATTTGTCTGTAAGTGGTACTAGAGATGGGAATCTTAGTGCAGTTTGTCTACTTTTTTGTGTCCTCAACTCATGTCTCTAGTGTGCATCCTGACAGAACATCTCCTGCAGGGTTTTGGGGTATAAAAAGAGACTTAAAAAACACAGAGCAAATTCTGTCCAGCAAAGCAATGTTGTTCCTAACATGGCACATAATTTGAGACACTGTTTCAAGGCTGGCCATTTGGGGAAAAACTCAAACATTCTGGCACAGAATCATCTGGGAATCTGCTGTCAACACTGCCCACCACTCATTTTCCACATGTGTTTGGAAGAAGTGTTTAGCATTGAAGGTTTGCTTCTGTCTCTTCCTAGCTGGATGGTGAGCTCTGCAGTACATTTCCTATAACCTATTATTTCTATGACTTTGAGTCCCTTGTGTCTCTTCTGGTTTAATAAATCCCCCCTACAGTCCTGTGGGAAACAGTCAGGTGCTGTGTGGACTGGGATTAGGGAATGTACTTACTGACTTGCAAGATCCTATTAATGTTCTTCAAGTTTATTTGCCAAAGATTACAGTACTCCTAATTAATAGCCATTAAAAAAATTAAGATCTTACTTTTTGCTCTTTAGCCCACTTTGCATCAGCCTCCATAATACATGAGAAGAGCAAAAGATGGACTGCTAAAAGAAGCTGCGTGTTTTCAATCAAAAGAATAGGGAATTGTGTATTCAAATACAAGTCCTGCTCTGAAATTCTCAGCTAAAATGCAACAACCTTCCCCCTGGCTTTAAAAAAGTCATCCAGTGCAGCATGCCATAACAAACTTGATGCTAATGGCCTTTATACAAGGCTCTCATTTGAGCATAGGGGTCATAAGGAATACAGTGCAGATGGACAGAGGACATTCTCCTCTCTAAGCATAATGTGAGATAATGCAAGTCTTCAAATAAGAGAAGAATCGTAGCTCCAGGCTTTAATTTGATTTTGTGTTGTCTTCTGATGTAAAGAGGCCTGAATGCTTTCCCATTTGAGTGACTATTTAACCTCAAGGCTTTCATCTACTACACAGAATTCTCTGTTTTTTTAGCTGTACTGGCTTCCATACTTGGCCATTTTTTTTTTTTAACTGAATTATGTACAGCTACTAAGGCCATATCAGTAACTATTACAGAATTCCATCAATAGTTTAGGCTATTTATTGATGGCATCTGGCAGTCTTTTGTTTGTAAAATGCTTTAGTCTTATAGAGAAAGAAGCCTCTAACTGGCACAAAATAAAATCTGCCCATTTCAGCATTTCTGAGACTACTGTAATCCTTTGGAGTTTGTCTGTGGTATTGATCACTTCAGAACTAGGCACAGATTCTTCTACTAAAAATCCAGTATTAAAATAAAAGAATATAAGCAACTTCCTGAGTCTCTTGGGAGTTTCCTCTTCTTTTAAAAGGGTTGATGGGGGTTTGATGAGCATAGTAGCAGGCATGACAAATTATACTCTTTGTCAGAGGTTAGGGCCTTTGGCAACCTCTATGTGAACCTTAAGTACTAAAGCTACCTACACCTCAGAACATCTTCATCACACTGATCTCTGCTGTTTGCAGATGCTTGATTTCCTGCTCACTGGCAGAGCATGGGACACTGAATAGTCCTTTAATATAGAAAACACTACTTAGCTACAAAATCCAACACAGTGTTGTACTAGCCACTAAGAAGAAAAGTAACTTTATCCCAGCTGAAACCAGGAAAATACCATGAGTGATTGCAATTTAATTAATATGAAATCCCAGCATTTTGAATGAGACAGGAAAGAATCCAAGAAAGAACCAAAATATTAACATAAAAAGAAGAGCAACAGTCTCGTTAGTCAGATGCTGCTGCTGGTAGGAACACTCCCATGTGTTGCACAAGCTGTGTTAAGCACAGATCATACGGTTGCTATCTGATGGAAACAACAAAATCAGACACTTGTTCAAGTCAGTTCTGGTCTAATTCAAGAAAAAGCAGTCAAAATTAGGCATCCAAATCCATAGGTGTGACATTCGGAGGTGCTGAATATTCTTGCCTCTCATTGTTTCTTGTGGGTAACAAGCCACTCAAGCAACTTTTGTGAGACACCTCTCTCAGAGGCTCTACACAGAGGAAAATGAAATTAGCACAGAACAATCACAATGTACTGCCTCCAAATTGTGTGCAGGTGTTATATTTGTGTGTATAAAGAAATATACGTATCTATAGCAGGAAGTCAAGGAGGGTAAGCTTGTATGTTTAGATTTATTCATGGTCACAACATTTTTCTGAAGACTATTTCTTTGCCACTAATTCCCTTGGTCACTTCAAATGTTTAAACATTTGAACATTTGAATTATTACAATTATTGCACTCATTCTGAAAATGAGCTCTTTCTGCAGTGCATTAGAGAGCAGCTCACAAAAGTCTTCCCTAATCCACAGGAAGTTAGGAAGTTTGGATAAAAATGTGAAGCTTTAGGTGAAAAATTATATATATTGCTTCAAGTTGGGGATTTTCTTTCTTAAATGCTTCTCTGTCCCAGACTTGGTGTTTGCCTTGTTTATCCTGTGATGCACTCTGGTCTTGGGAGTGAGTACCAAAAAATTGCTTTCATTTGGGCTCAAATATAGGAACAAGAAGTCTCACAGAATAGTTTGAGTTCGGACTTTCAAAGTTCATCTAGTCCAATCCCCCTATAATAAACAAGGATAGCTTCAACTGGATCAGGTACCTGAACTATAACTCCCAGAAGAGAGTTCAGCAGTATTTTTTAACTAAATTAGTTTTTCACAGTATGGTTTTGATTGGACGGAACCTTAAAGATCATCTCCTTGCAATCCTCTGCCATGAGCAGGGACATCTCCCAGTAGACCAGGTTGTTCAGAGCCCTATCCAACCTGGTCTGGAACATTTCCAGAGATGGGACATCCACAGCTTCTCTGGGCAACCTGTGCCAGAGCCTCACCACCCTCACAGTATGGAATTTCTTCCTAATGTTAATCTAAATGTACCCTTGAAGGCATTGCTCCTTTTCTTAACACTACATTCCTCTCCAGACATTGTGGCTTTTCAGATTCAGCACAATGACTCCAATGTCTTTTCTTACCAAGGTTTTGGTTGTAATGCAGTCACTGGCTTTTTCCAACACCACATTTTCTTCCTCTGTCTCCTTCATACTGTCCTTGGTGTGACTTTGGGCCTTGGCTTTGCCTTGGAAGGGACCTTGATGCTTGGTTCTTCACAGTGACACTGTGTGTAGCAAAAAGCTCCAGGACAGATTCTTCAATAATTGGAGAATCTGGAAAGAACAAAAGACATTTGAAGGCTGTAGCTGCAAGTATAACTTGACACTTATCCTGTATCTGCAAGTTCCAAGAAAAAGTGGTCCAAATCTGGGCCCCTCATACACTCCTTCATGTTTTTACTATCAGAATTTGGTATTTTGTGAAAGTCTTTAGGGACACTCAAAATTTTGTCATATATTTGACCATGTTTTGACTCAGCTGATTTAGTTCAGTTTCTTGTACAGTGAGTCACCTGCCCTCCTTTAGTTGTTCACTGCAGCAGAAAAAGAAGGAGCTCTGGGAATTAGCAAATCCCAACCCCCCTCACTTCCCCAGATCCAAATCAGGAGATTTGATTCCAGGCAGTTTCTTGGTTTTGTAAAGCATCTTTCTGCTGTTTTTCCCTGAAGTCCCATGGGGATATATGCCTAAGATCATGATAGAGTAGAATTAAAGTTAGTAAAGAAAATGGTCCCTCATTTGTAGCAGAATAATAGGAGGGGCATGATAAGGATGTCTTGCACACAATAATAAAAACCAAAACAAAACCAACAGGTTCCCAATACCTGAAGGGAGCCTTCAAAAGAGATGGAGAGAAATTATTTACTAGGGCATGTAGTGTCAGGACAAGGGATAAAGGCTTCAAGCTGAAAGAAAGTAGGTTTAGATTAGATATTAGGGAGAAATTGTTTGCTGTGAGGGTGATGAGGCACTGGAACAGGCCAAAGAAGCTGTGGATGTCCCATCCCTGACAGTGTTCAAGGCCATAGGAAGGATGGGGCTCTGAGCAACCTGAGCTATTCTATGATTCTAAACATATTTGTTGTTTTATATTTCTTTCTTTATTTTTGCCACACAACGTGTAGTTTTAGAAATCACAATTCTCTGCTGATGTTCAGGAAGACCAACTCTCTCTGTCCCAAAGCTTTGCTGTGTGGGTGTATTTTCACAGCAGCACAGGTCTGATAAACTTTCAGTGTGGCAGACACAGAACCCGTACTCCTTCTTGTCCCACTGGAGGTTTTATCGGCGCTGCCCGGATCCAGCCGGCAGAAGAGGCTTTCTGCCACTCCGAGTGCCCGTTTGGCGCCATCTGCCAGCCAAGAGCCGAGCGATACACACAGTTCCCTGCTTCTATTCATCATTTCAGAAAAGGTGCTGTGCTTGTTGCTCATGACAGCAACGTTTGAAGCAAAGGCTCAGGCCAAAATTCTTGATTACTGACTTAGCGACTTAAAATCAATTCAGTACAACCGTTCAATTTTCTCCCTTCAGCAAAAAAAGAAGCAGCAGGAAGAGGTTTTGCTTGTGCACAGAAAGATAAGCCTGTAAAATGCTACTGGCCCAGGTGAGGAGACCTGGTGAAGCAGGGATTCTGCAAGTGTTTGTGTACACCTGGTGAAGAACAGCAAGGACACAGGGTGGCTCTGTCCACTGGCAACTCTGTCCCCCTGCTCCTTTCCCAGTTGGTGAGGGATGAATTTGTGGATGGTTCCCTGCTTCGCTATCCTAATCCTTTTCAAGCCCAACACCTGACAGAAAGATTGAGGCAGGAAACAACACCGACTGCAATGAACAGAATTTCTGTGTCCCTGAATACTCTCATCAGAGTTTCCTGCCCTAAGATGTCTAAGCTGTCAGGATTTCTGGCTCCTACTCAGGTAAAGTGATCCATGGACAAAGTGAATTCAGTATTGTGTGGATCTGTGCATCTGCCTAGATGAGCCACATAGTATGCACTGAAGGGAGTGCATTCACATGCATTTACAGATTACTCTAAAAATCAGGGACCAGGAGAAGGAGAAGGGTGGGTGGTGAGAAGCCAACCTTGTGGGAAAGAGTGTGAGCCTACGGGCTGAGAAAATGGGTTAGCAAATGTGAAAGCTTCATGGGAGACTGTGAAGAAAAATTTTGACAAAGCCAAGATCCAAGGCCAAAACTTAGTAAGACTGAGACAGTAGTAGTGTGAGAAGGATATGATCTGTTCTTGTCTGATCTGTCCAACTGTTTGTCCTTAGAAGCCCTTTATCAGCACCAGGCCAAGTCCCATTAGAGTTTTGCAGCCTTTCATTATACCAATCATCCCATGGGCATTTTACCTGCTTGCCTTCTTGAGCCATATTCCTCCTGCCTTTGTATCATTCAGGACAACACAGCTTGTCAGGATCCCAAATTAAAAGTATGAACATCACATTCTTTATAGTTGCAAATGTTGTAAAATCAAAGAACAGCTCAAGCTGAAATTGATGATAATGTGAGGATCGTTGATTTCAATTCTCTGCTTTTTGCATGGCTACCCAAAACTAAACCATATGACTAAACATGAACCAGACACTCCTTAAACTCTGACAGGTTTGGTACTGTGTCTCTGGAAAAAAAAATCAGTGGAAGCATATGAACAAGAAACTGTTTCAGAATTTTCAGCTGAGCACTTCAAACACCAAGAAGGTGTTTAAGAGCAGGGAGATCTAACAAAATGGACAGATCACAGGAGGAAAGTAGTTTAGTAAATCAGAAGAAATCCTGTAAAGAAAGGGGGATGCAAAAAGGTTTTTCCTAAGTAGATTTTCCTCTCCTTTATATGTATTCACTGAAGGGAATGCAGCTATAGGAATCCAAAAGCAGAAAACTACCCCTTGGCACTGCTCCATTCCCATAGCTGGCCCAGAGGAGCAAACCAGCCAAACACTTTCTCTACACAACATTTGTATCTGAACCTGGACTCTGATGGGCAAAGATGAATCAGTAACTAAGACACCAGACTACAATTCCAGGGTGCACAGCAATCAGAGGCAGCTCAGACACAGCTTCCAGGTTGGCTGTGCCGCAGAAGTGGTTTCTGTCACAGAGGAGTGACCAAGGATGGCCCCTGCCCTACACTGTCCCTTCAGACCACCCTGGCCACGGCCCACAGAAGGCACTCAGACCCCAGGCCTGGTACCCATCCTGCAGGAGCCTGACAGAAAATGCAGGACAAGCAACACAGAGACACATGTCAGGGGTGGGCACTAGGGCACATCCATCTTCCATGTGAGAAAATCTGCCTGCCCTCACAGCTGAGCTTCTTTTGGGCCCTGAAATTTCCTTCCTACAATACCACCAACAGAATGTTCAGCTGTTACTGAACTTGTGAAGGGTGCACTGCTATCATTTTATCCTCCTCCCATGAAGTTCATTTCAAAATGGTCTTAAAATGCCTTTAATGGAAAGCACCTGTGCATTGTTCAAAGGTGATCCACATCTGGCAGAAGTAATCGCAAAGATTAAGAGCCACTAAAATCCATACCCTAACTTTGAAATTCTCCTCCAGCCTATGCTGAGACCAAGAAGCTAAACATTCTAACTTTTCTTCCTGGTTTTCTTAACACCCATGTGTATTTCTGTAAATATTATAGTTTACAGCATCAATAATGCTACTGCAAAATTAATTCATAAAACAAATGTGATATTAAATATTTACCAGTCTCCTGTTGGGCTGCTGGTCCTCGGCAGACTGCAGTCAAGTCCAAGTCCCATGAGTCACTTTAAAGATTCAGGATAAGAATTCATCAGGTCAATCCTGACTAAAATAAAACATGCAATACATTTTACTAGCCTGGTTTAGGTGACAGGTGTAAGGACTTAAACGGAAGATTTACTGCTTTATGCTTCTACCACTTCATATAGCAAAAAGTCCTTCATTATTACCTTCATACTACCCATGGAAGGTACAGACTAACCACTTATTCCATGTTAAACAATAAAAAGACTGTAGATCAGTTTAATTTTACAAGTTTCCTAGGTGCTCCAGCAAAGCAGCACTGCTCTGTTGGAGAGTTCACTGAAAAACAGTGTAAAAACTAAATATTCCTCCTCCTGTTCCTCCTTGAGTCCTCCCCACTTACCTCCCACAGCTGCACTGGCACTGCTGTGATGTGCCCCTGAGGGTTGCTGTCTTGTGCATCCTGTGATCACTGTGCAACCTGCCCAGTCACTCAGCTCAGCAGCATTAAAAGGTAAGCTCTGCTCTCTTCCCTTCTTGCCTCCTGGTGTACTCAGGAGACCTCTCTATCACTCATCCATGCTTCGTCCCCTTCAGGGTGACACCTTCAGGAGTCAGCACACACTCCAGGCAGGCTTTTCCCTTTCTCTTCACTTGGGTGCTCTTGAGATTGCTGACAAACTGAATTAGAACCCCTGGGAAATGAGAAGGGATGAGCAAGAAAAAATGGCACATACCAGCAAGTACATTATAAATCAGAACAGGTCTATTTGTCTTTTCAGGATATAACATGGGCTCCCTGTGCAAGAGAGATTCCAGGCTTGGGACTTTACTTTCAGTGTGAAAAGGAAGACTTGATGCTTCTCTGCTTGCCTGTCACGCTGGCTTTACAAGACTGTGGATTGCAATTTCGTCAGCCCAAGCTCTGGGGTTTTCTGTTTTTGCTGTATGGATTTTGCAGCTCAAACCTTGCTGTCTCACATTTGATCCACCCACTGTGTAAAGATGTTTACTTTCCATCACTTATGATCAATGAAGAGCAGAGTGTTCCGTACTAGACCTCCAGTCTTAACATCCAAGGCTTTAAAGTAATTGGGCTGAACACCCTTAATTTTCACAGTGTGGGCCAATCCATCATCAGTTGAATCATCATTCATGCTTGTCATCCCACTTTCACTCTTTCCCATTGAACTTCTAAATGAAGCTTTGCACTTTCTTTACCAGGGGGATTCCAAGCATTGCTGTCTGATGTTTGCTTTTAGTGGTTCCAATTCTGTCAGGAGTTAGGGAGCACACCTGTTAAAATACCAAAAAGACAAACATTCAAAAAGACAGTCTGTTATTTTTAGTTTTTGATATCCAAGTTCTTACACTAAACAGCAAAATGACAGTGAAATACTTTTGATTTCTCAACTGGTAGCAGAAAGATCAATTCACTCCAACTTCAGTAGAAATTAAGCTAATTATAACTCATAATGCTCACTAAAAGTTGCACATAATCCTATAAAGCTTTTTACCAACAGACACACTGCTTTTCTGCTCAGTTCTTCTATCCCAGCTCTGGTCTTTTTTTTCTCCTTGTCATTGTAAAGTAAATGGTTTCAGGCAACTGCAGATGACATCTGCAAGCATACCTGGAACCATTTGACAGGTTGAAGGATGACTTCCATATTACTGCTTTACCTGCCAAGAATGCTGCAGTGCCTGGCACAGAATCACTATTTGTTTAAGGAAGGTAATCTACCACACTCCCAAACAGCCTGTGCCCAAGCCCTGCCTAGGGCTTAATCAAAAATATAAGTATTATACTTAAAAGATGATGCTTACGGCAAGGCTCCTCTTGAAGAGACAGTCCTGCAGCAATAAAAGGTAAGGCAGGCAGGCAGCATCACTGTTACTCAGCACTGATTAAAAGCTAGGTTGCTGCACAAAATGTGGTGGTTTTCTTTCAAAAAGCAGGCACACATTTGTTTGGTCACAGGAAACACACGCAGATGAAAAAAAGATCATTCTCATTATATCCAGGCCCATCCACTCACTCCAAAGTGCTGCAACAGTGTTTGGGCAAATTTCACATGCACTTGACTGTGCCAAGGTGCATTTTATCATTCCCATCTTCTCTGCTAAAACTGGTCCAAATTCAGCAGTGACTCACACCCCTTCCACGCTGACGTCAGTGGAGAATTTGGATTATTATGTGTAATAACCAGGCTTCAAACTGAAATCTGCTCTCTCTTGAAAGGTGTTTTCATATGGGTGCTGAGGTAATTATGGGTTGGTTTATAACTTGTACAAGTTGGATTTCTCTTCGAGCCTAAAAAGACCAGTGAATCATGGATAGTGTAGTGACATGTAAGACAAGATACAGTTTGGTCCACCAATTCTGACCCTCAAATGTTTGTCTGCAGTTGATGTTGACACTGTACAAAGAACCTCTGAGAGCAAACGTTACCACTCACTCTCTGTACAACAGAGCTTCTTGTCAGCCACAGAAGACTGTAAGTGCCTAGGTCTGCCCCATTCCCACTGGAGATGCACAGCATATATTTCAAACCTTTATGCTTTGTGTCATTTTTTTTTTTTTCAGGGAACACAATGTCTCTCCTCCATAATAAACACAATGCTTGCACCTGTGAAAACACATCCTTCTTTTTGTGGAGTGGGCTCAAAAGGGGGTAGATTCTTCCATCCTGCTTCACCTCCCTCTACTGCCTTTTGCCTAACTTCAAAATTCTTACAAGCTTGGTTGTTAGTAACTGGCCTAGCAGTAGTGAAGCCAGACCTCTAGAGCTTATCTTTAGTCATGATCCAGGACATTGTGCAGATGGCATCAGTGTAGCTACAGGACACTGCAGACTTGTAGTTACCTGTGTCATCTCAGGAGCAGCATTCAGATTGGAAAGAGGAAAAAAAAAACATAGAGAAACAATAAGCAGAATCCCCCCAGCAGGCTGGGTGGTAGGGAGTGGGTATGACAAATGTATCAGTGAACTCCTCTTTTTGTGTTTATATCAGTAGCTTTTTAATCACTAAAGAAACTTACCTGTTGAAAATCCAGAATCTCTGAGGGCAGAAATTTTGAGGCAAAATCCAATTCCCTCTCATCTCCAAAGGTTCCTCACAGCATTCCTAAAACCCAGAAGCAGACAGAAGTCTTTCCACTGACAGTGATTTATTTTGGATCAGATGCATTCTTGGCCTAAGGCAGAAAAATGAAGCCACCTTTCTTCTCAGACACATCCTTTTACTCTGGTGCTCTGCTCTGGCAGTGAGTATTCCCCCAGCACTGCCCAAGGAATCCAGAGACCAGGGAAGGGGAATGGAAGCTGATGGATTTAAGACTCTGAACTACTGTAGGAAGAGCTTGACTTGGCCTGACTGGCAGATTAGCAAACAAAGGACTGCCTGAGAGAAGAGGTGAATTAGGGTGAACTAAGAATTAAGGAAAGAGGAGAGAGAGGGACAAAACAAGGGAAGGAAAAGAACAGAAGAAGGGCAGTATTTTGCAACCACAGACATTACCAATTAAACAGGGATGAACTGGGATATGTGTCTTGAATAATACTACAAATTTCTAAGATTTAACATTGGTTTTGCCTGAATGACACTTGAAGGAAGGACATTGACCTGTTGGAACGAGTCCAGAGAAGGCCACCAAGTTAATTAGAAGGATGGAGCACCTCTCCTGTGAGGAAAAGATGAGAGAATTGGGATTGTTCAGCCTGGAGAAGGCTTTGGGGTGACCTAATTGTGGCCTTCTAGTGCCTGAAGGGAGCCTACAAGAAAGATGAAGCAAGACTACTTACAAGGGCAATAATACAATGACAGGACAAGGAGGATTGGCTTCACACTGAAAGAGAATAGGTTCAGATCAGATATTAGGGAAAAATTCTTTACTGTAAGGTTGGTGAAGCACTGGCATAGGCTTCCCAGAGCAGCTGTGGATGTCCCACCCCTGGCAGTGTTCGAGGCCAGGCTGGATGGGGCTCTGAGCAGCCTGGGATGGTGGAAGGTGTTCCTGCCCATGGCAGGGGGTTGGAACTGGATGATCTTTAATGTCCCTTCCAACCCAAACCATTCTATGATTCTATGACACACAAGAGGCAATAGGGCCTCACTAGTCTAAACACAAAAATAAATAACAAAAAATAACAAAAATAACCCACCCTCTCTTTTCCATGTTACATTAGAGCTTGGCTTGATTTTAAGTTTAGCTCAGAATATTGCTTTGTCTCCTAAAATTCAAGAAGAAACATAGGAATTAATGAATGAATGAGTGACATGGAACAGTGGTCTGTTACTTACTTTCTCTGAGTTTATTTTAAATCATGGTTTCTTTTCCCATCTGCTTTATGGAAGAGATTAGATTAACCTTGCTTTATTTTACTTACTGCACTTCTTACAACTTTACATCCATCACAGATACCACTCTGGAATGAAATTCTTTCATTAGCAGCTCTCTGCACACTGACAGGAATGATTTGTGGCTTTTTGTGATAATATATCTTAAAAAATAAAGACTCATACGATCTTTCTGCCACTTTAGACAGCCACAGATCTGTCATATGGGAGAGATTATACATGATGGAAAGGCTTATTTACTTATGCATTAAAGGTCACATTCTTTCAGCCCTAGCCAAATCACTCAATCATGAGTTCTGCATAACAAGAACTGCTGCATTTAAATCAATAAAGACAAGTTTCCAGCAGCTTGAATGAACAGCAGCTTTCCCACTGATCTGCCTGATGCATGAAAAAATCTCTAAAAACAGTGAGGATGGATATAGGTAACTGCAATTTGCCCCTCTTTTTGCTTATACCTCTTCTGGTTATGGAAGATGACAGACTGTATTTCCTTGCATGGGGTGAGGGAATGTACCTGATAGCACCTGAAAGTACAGTCAGTTATTGGCATGTACTAGTCAAAGGTGTTAAAAAAAAATTTCTTTTACTCACCCTCGAGTTTTTTCAGTGGACAAGGTTTTCCCACCAATTCAGGAAGGCTTTCTCCAGCAAGCATCTCAAAGGAGCACATCAGCAGGCTACAAGGCTCTAACAAGGCAGAAGACTTCCTGGAAAACATTTCTTTGGCTGGGAAAAAAGTGTGTTAATTAAGTGAACAGCATGGTACTGTTTGCAGGATTTATTTACCAGGAACGGGAAAAAGTGGATACAACAAGAAGCCCCAAAACATAAAGCTACACAAAGAACATCACCTAAAAATCCTGGGAGAGATAGGTTTGTGCAGCAGGAAGAGTGCTAGTTGTCTGTAGGAGGCTGCTGATCAGCTCCTCGCTTCTTCCCTGAATTTCTGCAGGATTCTGGGCAATTAATTTGCTCTCTCTGCATGTATCTTGTCATCTAGACAATGAGGAAATGGGGCTGCCTTGCTGTGCAGGAGTGCTGTAAGGTGCTCTAATGTCAGATGTCATTCAAGAAGCCTTCTCAGCTGGATGTATCAAAAAGCTCATTAGAACTTTGTTCTGCTCAAGCTGCATGAAACTCTTCAGTGCTGCTCATGCTCTATGTCTAGGTAAATGTCCATAATTTAGAAGAAATCCTTCTGCTTTAAGCTGCTTAATTTCAGAAAGCTTCAAAGAGCTACATTTTTCTATCAGAATGGAGCCATTTAGTTTATTTTAGTACTAACTACTTGTTAAGTTCAATTAAAACTGGTTTGGTTTTATTCCCCAAAAACAGACCAGTAAGGAGCTGTCTCTGAATACTAATTTCTAAAGCTCTGTGAGAACACCACTCTGAAGTTATTTTTCTGTGGTTAATAGCAAAATGCCTCCATTTTACACTGGAAAATCGAGAGAAACTTGACTACCAGCTTGAGTTATTCCAGCTTATTCATTTAGACTATTTCACTGCATTTTCTTCTAATCAGGGACCTCCCCAGCTCTCCTAAGTATATCACATACAGAGGGATTTGTGGGTTCCACAAGGGCCTGTGCACTGCCTGCTCCCCGTGGATGTGGCTGGGAACTGTGTCATTGTCCTCACTGCAGTGACAAGACAGTAAGAAGGCTGCTTTAAGCCAAGGTAATCCAATTGGTCCATGTGTGAAGGGCTGCTTGGGGAAACTGGACTGTTTGATTGTAGTCCTTGAGGGGTGAGTATTAGTCATCTAGAAACTGCAGCTCTCTAGTTTTAAAGAGTGTTCTGTACATGACAGATGCAGTGAGGAATTGTAGCCTCTGACACAGTTCTTTATGCTGTTGAAAGATCTTGGGGCAGAAGAAAATCAACCCAAGATGCCTTCCAAGGTTTGGGGGCACAAATAATAAAGCTAGGATTATGCATGGCAGCCTAGAAGATACAGCCCACAGGAAAGACAATGTTAAGACCATATGACCTTGAGAGCTCACTTTGTTGCCAGCAGGAATTACAGATAAAGGAAAAATGCTCTGTTTTGGGCATCCTCCCAAGGAGATCCTTTCCCTCAACAGAATATATATCCTGATCTCCATGCTGAGCTGGCTTTTGCCTCCAGGCTGCCTGTATGATACACAGATGCTCTGTCTCCTTATGCCTGGTCTGCCCAAAGGTGTTCCCAACCCCTTTGCCACCCTCTCTCACTGTCCTGTCCCCACCCCCTCACTTCTGTGTACCAGTGGTCATGGGTGTTGGTCACAGCACTGATTTGGGCTGGTTGGGAAGAGACAGTTTTGTTACCCTCTAATCCCAGAGGCCCTTGAAAAAAAAGCTGTGGATTTTCCCCTCAGCCATTGTGGGACAAATCCACAGCAGCAGCACCAGTGCTAAAATGAGAAGGGATATATGATGCTGCTCAGCTCACTGCTCCACTTCTCTGCGTGCTTGCAGATCTGGATTTTCAAATCCTACAAAAGCTGTGGTGACATGGCTTAAAAGTCAGCCAACCACCTTCTCAGTTCCTCCTGTTACCTTGAAAATGGAATTCCCTTAAATTAGATTTATTTTTCCTGGTTAAAACCTTAATCCATGGCCATAGAATTTTTTAACGTGAAAATTGGTTACACTTTGGAGTGATACTTTACAAAGTTGCTTTCTTTTTAAGGGAAGGAAAGGAAAAACAAAGCAGATACGAGTCTAAAGGCATTGGACTAACAGAGCAAATTCCCACCCTGCCTGACCACAGCCACACAAAGTATTAGGACATTCTCAAGAATATAGGTTTATGTAAATGTTACCTTTTAATCCCAGCTGAAAAGATCCTGGTCATTGCTACCACAGGAGCTTTCATGACCATTAATGACCCTTCTGTGCCCCTCAGCTCACATGCAGTTTTGTAGCTTGTTGCATTCCTAGGAAGATGTCTGAGTCCCCTTACACTGGACAAATATGGCTTTGAATAGTTCAAAATTTAAATGCATACTGGCCTCTTGTGGGCTGTGTTGTTACATCCTTTACGCTGGCTCCAGCACTTTCTCATTCTTGGAATAACAGGATGATAAAATTTCAAGTATGATGCTAAAAGGAATAAACCATCTGCAGGTCAAAAAGATACCTTTTTACTTAAAAATAAATAGTACCTCCCAAACCCCAGTTTTTCTTATGACTGATTTTGACACCATTTCAAAACTTTGATCAAAGGCAGACTATGAAATAATTTATCAGGTTTTTTTTCTCAGGCTATAACCAAAATACATGGGTCCAGGTTTCAAGCAGTCAAATATTCAAAAAAACCTTTGATGTTTAAGTTGTCCCCCAGTGCTGCTTTCACACCTTCAGGCTTTGGCTTTGCTTATTTATATATGTAAAATCATATATGCAGCACTTTCTCTCATTTCCAACTCCAGCCAGTTCATTCAGTTACTCAAGCAGGGACTTGGTGCTTTAGGAAATCAGTTCACAACTTCAGATTAGAGGTCGTTCTTTAATCAGCTCTCTTCTATTCCCTAATGAGTCTAAGATTCTGCCACACTTCTTCATATGGAAGACTTCATTCCCAATGGGAAATTCTCAAGGAGGGAATGAATTACAGATCTCAGCCTGTGTATTTAGATTTTTTTTGACCTTACTTGTGTTCACCACAGCATTGCTGACATAGTGCAAGAGATTATTTTAGGTGGATAAGACCAATCCATTCTGCAGGACACAAACTACCTGTCTTGATTGCAATGAAGACTTATCAAGATATAGTGGCAATAAACTACTAAATTGACCACATCTGGTTTCTGTTCGGAACAGAATGCTGTTATCTACTCCATATTTATGTTAAATTCAGCTGAAAAGGGAGTCTAGTGCACTTGGATTATGCTCTGAAAAACACAGGAACTGAGAAAACCAAGGAACATAAAAATCTAGCCAAATTCCACAGGCTGATGGGAATAATTCTAAGGGTAAACTCTGGAAAAAGCAATGGACACTTCAGCCTCCCACCCCCCTCCAGGAATATACCATCTTTTCCTGATAATTTTTAGGTGATTTCTGCTAGTCTAGGAAAGAAAGAGGAAGGTGAAAAATTTAACAAAAAACAAGAAAAAACAGTGCAGAGGCTGAAACATTGTCAGCTTTTCCAGTGAGCATAAAATACGACATACAGACAGCCAAAATAAATATAAGCTGTTTCACAGGCCAAAGAAGGAATCCAGCAAGATAGCCTGTGCTCCCTTGTCTGGAAGTTTGTGTTCTATTAACACAGATCAAATCAGAAACGTGTGGAAATGGGACTGGTCACATCATGAAGTGGATAAGGTGTAATTCATTGCTTGTTTAATAAATGTATGAAGAAACCAACATTCACTTATGTCTTCAGTATTCTATTTCAGAAGCAAGAACCCAACTTAGCCACAGAGAAACCTGCTTTCTGCACTGAAAGTTGTGTTTTCCACAACAAAAACCAGAACACTGCCAACACAATCCAATTCTTCCCACCTATCCCAAATGACACCCTGATCTTACAGTGCTTTCTGTGCTCCTCACAACGTCCTAAATACTGAGAAGACAACAGTGGATGTAGTAAAACCAATTACACATGGCTTTCCTTTTGAGATAGGAGTCAAAACTAATTTACAAGATGAGGTTTCCATTGTGCATTATTAGTTTTAACTTAATTCCTGACAGGTTTCCTTGTGTCCACTTCAGAGGCAAACAAACTAAACATGCAAAGGACATCTATGCAGGATTTATCCCCCCTAATGCACAGAAATGTTGCCTTTGGCTTTTCAGAGGAAAATTGCACCTGGTACGGGGACTAGGGGAGTTAAAGTCAGACTCATGAAAAGTTTTAACTCAGGCAAACACAACAGCTTCTCAATGGAGATGTGCCATTAATAAGAGGCACATAACTGCAGATTTCTACCCCCAAAATTCTGGGATGAAGATGTATGCAGAAGAGTTTGAGCCCTCTGAAGGGTGTCTAGCAAGACAGGCTCTGTCCAAGGAAAAAGATAATTTCTGGAAAACACTGGCTATCAACATATTGGGTTAAAAGTAGTGCAATACAGTGATTTATTTAATTCTAATTTAAGAATAAGCAGCAACAGGCAGACAAGAGGTAAAGAACCAAGAGGGAACACGAGTAGCATGGTCCAGCAGAGAGAAAGGGCCAGGAATTGCAATACCTGAGTCCTTTGCCAGGCTGTTTAAGCTTTGTGTTCTCAAATGTTCAGAGCCATATTGCCAGCTCTGGTGCCAATACGGCTTTTAATTCTGAGTAAATAATTCAGTCTCCCTCTTCATTCAGCTTTGCTATGATCTGAGTAAACCTGCTGAGTATTACATGGCCCAAAAGCTTGGGCTGGTCTAATCACAACCCCTTCTGTGACTTTCACACCATGCCACGAAAACGGAGCATCTGTTCCATTCGGGTGCTGGAGTCTGATCTCTATCAGTGCTCAAATGAGAGTGGATTCTTCTCTTTCCTTGCACGTAATTAGAGAAATTAACTTCTTAGTGAGTATGTGAAATTCATGTTGAGACACAAGAAATCAATGCTTGTGTTGCTTAGAGCATGCAGATCTTTGACTGCCTGTACCTTACACACAAAGCTGCAAATGCTGCTTTCATTCACATATTTCTTCTGTGCTTTTGAATGGAGATTTTTTTTTTTTTTGACTTGCAGGAACAAAAGCTTCCTTGAGCTGTCCTACTTTATCCTGAGGTGACAGCCACTCTTGCAGACACTAGGAAATATTAATCTACGGAGTTGGCAGAAGAAACAAGGTTATCTCCAGGGACTTCAGAAAAAGTGTTTTGTGTTTTCTCCATAGCAAATCTATAAAGCATGTCCATCTATGTGCAAGCTGCACGATTCCTTCACTGAAGACATAACAGGGAAGTGGCAGGAACCAAGGTCTTCTTTTGTCCTGTCTTCATTCTCAACTCCATTTTGCAACTGCGAATTCACATGTTAAGATTTTTCCATTGTGGACTAATTTTAGAGGAAAAGTCCAGATTAAATAAATACTTTTGAAAGTCTTGGAAGAAATGCAGTTCTCTTCCCTACATGACTACTAGGCAGTTGACATTTAAGAATAATTTGACCAAGTAATCTTTATCTTGATCCTTCAGAGAACGAGTGTGCTTTATCTGGGGACAGTCCTTACACTCAAGTGCAATCTTAGTTTTTTTTTTCCATAACTATGGTATCTGCTGATTTCAGACTACCTGTATGAGGACAGAATGTGCCATTAGTCTGTCACCATGACAGAAAGAGAAACAGGATAAAACTGCTTAAGTGTGGTGACCAAACCCACCAGCAAACAAGCAAGGCACTGAGTTGGGCTCTGCCCTGTTTGAAGTGTGAAAAAGCTTATCAAAGAGAAAACATAACAGATGATTGTAAATAAAATCCTCTCATGATTGTTATATACTTACCCACCTGGAGAGAGGAATTCAGTCCTCTGGGAAACAGCTATGTTGTAGGTACTAATACTGTGGTCTCTGGTACAAAGAGTTCCAGGTGCTGAGCAGGAGAGGGTGGATGAAGTGTGCTTGGAATTTTCATTTAATAAAGAGTAAAAACACAAGTCTAGCCAAAGACATAGCTCAGCTTAGTTCCTATTGACAGCTCAGTTTCAAACACACTGATTATAGAAGCAGCAGCCCCACTCAACTCAAGTGCTTGCACACGGCCAGAGCTCCTTTCTGCTAATCTTAAGCACTTCTTAAGACTACCTCTGCTGCCAGAAGAGATCAGAACAGCTGATAAAAGGTCCTTCAGATCTCAAATTCTATTAAAAAAAAAAAGTAAAGAAGAAAAGAAACAGAAATATGTTAATTACGATAAGGCCAGAGAGTAAATAGGAGGATTAGCTCCAAATCTGTTAAGATAAAATAATACTTTAAGAGGCATTTGAATATTTTGATCCTGACCAGGTGGTATTGCTCTTGCCTGGTATGAGGTGGTAGCAGTGCAGCCCTCATCACCAGAGCAGGCAATGAGGCTGACATGTGCTTTGCAGCAGTGAATTGATGCCAAACAACCTGATTTTACCAACAACCACGCTCTCAGGACATTCCACACATGTAGAATGTGAGAGGCCAGATTTCCTACACTGGTGTAAATCATTCACTTCTGCTCAAGTCAGTGAAGCACTGCCAACCAACACCTGCTGAGGATCTGTGCAAGGACCTCAAGGTCAGCGTCTTAGAGCCCTTTACACTTTGTTTGCCATAAAGTTATTCTCCTCTACAAAATCTCCTTGTGCAGGAGGTAACTTTTAAGTTGAACTTACCTCCTATATGCACACTGCCCTCCACCCAACACACATTCTTTAGCAGATGCATGGGAAGCTGATGACAGAGCAAGTAGTTTTATCCACTGAGTCAGTTTTGACACAGAAGGGCACTGAAAAGCTGAAAAATATTTACAGGGAGTTCCACTTTCAATGTTATTCAGAATATCAGTGATTATTTTGTTATTTTAGGGAGTGCTTGGATGGAATAGCCCTTTGAAAAAGCTGGTAGCACAGAGCAGAATGTAGCTATCAAGATTTACATAAAACTAACAGTCGTGTTATGCTCAAAAGCTTAAGTTTATTGCTCTCTTTAATGACTATCACCAGTATTTTAAAAAAGAATGCCAGTTCTTTCTGCTAGCTTCTCACTGAAAGAAATATTTTAAATACAGCAATAAAACCAAGTGGTTTAAAGATAACACATTTTGCCACACATTCATGCAAACCCTGCAGACAGGATTTTTACAGGTTCATGGATACAGAATAAACACAAAGATGTGTACTGAAATATTGGGAAACTTTTTCCCCACAGTGATGAAGTTGTAGGCGTAACATTTCAGGCCTTACCCTGCACCTGCTGACGTCAATGGCAAAGCATCAGTGGGAGCAGGACCAGCCCTTATTGTTCTGAGAGCTGTTTTACCTTCTCCTGATTAGGAAGTGAAGTCAATTCTCAGAATCTTCTGCACTATTAGAAGCAGTGGGGTTTGGTTATTGTTACAAATAAAGAGAAGCAAATATATTTTTAGTAGGTCATCAGAGCTTCTATTCACAAAACACTCATCTTTCATGTTAAGGATCCTGCATACCTCCATTTTTCTCTGCTCAGTGAAGCACTAAAACATGTGCTCACCTCTAAGCATTAAACAAAATCTACAATCTTCCCAGCCTGACTGAAGTCTAAAAAAGCACAGGCAGCAGCTTGTATTATCCAAAAGGAAACACTGTTGCCTGGGACAGTGGTTAGAATGGGCTAATTATTGTTTAAATTTTATTTGAGGGCAAATTTATCACAAAGCAGCCAACAAGTACACACTGATTTTCTTTTTTTTTTAAGCTGCCTTAAGGATTTGCATTAATTTTAATAGGCACTGGACACATGGTTACCCTAAAAGCTTTGAAACAAGTATAAATTCATAGAATAAAAGTGATTTTATTATTAGATTTTTTAATAAAGATGAACTAAAAAAATTCCTCACCTGATTTTGAGTTTCAGATTTCAGGAGAAATTGTATTCTGTGTAAAACTAGAAACTATTTGCAGAAATACAATCTGTTTGCCAGATGACTAAGATGCCCAAATATCGACAAAGAAAAGGTAAAGCATGAAGCATTTATGTTCAGATTAATGTCTACTCAGATTCACCCCACTGCCATGATACTGGGGTACACTGCTGGTAAGAATTCGAGGCAAGGATTTGACTCATGTCATTGAAATATTGTTTCCCCCTTAGTTCTGGTAACACTGGTAGTGGACTGCTCTAGAAAAAATAAACAAGCAAACATGATGTGTGAAACATCATTTCAATGCGAATCTACTTGAGTCTTTCAATGCAGAGGCTCAGAAGGTTTACGATACACACAGTATTCGGTAATTTTATAGGTAAAAACAATCAGAAAGAGGCAAAAATTTACTTTCAAGCTTAGTCAACATACGGCACGTTTCAGCATGACAATTCAAAGAGTTTCACACTGTATTTGGATATATTAGCAATGACCTTTTAAAAAATAGCAAAGTGAAGACAGTGGATTTTTTTCTGGGTTTTTTTTTTCTTGCTTTTGTAACAAATGAAGCTACTATATTATTTACAGTATAAATAAGCCTTTTTTGGTGAAGATTATGTCCTGTCACATATGGTTAAGACAAGGCGTACCTCGGCTCTTAAATGTCAATGCAAACAAGAGCATAAAAGCAATATCAAAGTAAAATAGTATCTTTCCAGCTAAGACAGCCAGGTTACCATGTGTCTCTTATCAGATCTGAATTATATCTGAGCGCGGTCAAAAGTTCTCCTGGCTTTAGTCTTTAGGAATATCATGAACACTTATTCTTCTGCTGCTCTAGAAAGCTGCTTTCCATACAAGCTCATGACATGATGCACAAATTGATACTGTTCACAAGTCTGGATCATTCCTCCCCTGAAAGGCAAGAAGAAAAGGGGAGGGAAACAGCAGTCTTATTACTTGCAAACACAGAAGGAAACAGCACAGCTAACATGAAGCTTGTGCTCCACACCAAAGGTCTCTTCCAAAGCTTTCTGAAATGAATGAGAAGTGCCCTTTGATTGTAACCAGCTTCAAGTCTGACCTTGAGCTCCATTTTGAAAGTCTCTGCTAAGCAAGGAACAGAAGGTAGTGAGAGCAGGAATGGGCTTTACAGTAATTTTCCTTAGCAGAGGCCCTCCTCCAGGAAAAGCATCGCCATCATCATTTACTGTCCTATTACCTGAGCACTTGTCCTCCAAGAACCTTTTTTTAAAAAATAATTCCCACCCCAACCCCTTGGAGAGATAGATGGGAGCAGGGGAATTAAGAGGGGAAGTAGCTTATCCAAGACTTCACAGCTGCACTAGGGACTGAATTTGGGACCACAGAGGGACAGGCCAGGCCAAGCCACACCAACCCAGACAACCCAATCTGATGCAATTTTCTCATTCTGCAATGAGGATTCTTTCCCCTGTGTTACTCCACATCAAGCTTTTGGCAAGTTAACCAGAGAACTTGGGATGGCCAGCAAGATTTTGGAACACACAAAGTAACTTTGGAATGGACAAGTCAGATTTGTAACCATGTTAATTGTTGTGCACACTTTGATAGCAAAATATCCCTCAGCACAGTAACCTGGTTTGGTTCAGCTTATTTTTCAGCTTTTACAGTTCTCTTTAAAACTAATAACCTGAAAGGAAATGCAAGCAGGAGCAAAAGTAGTTTGATTTTCTGTGTGTCATTAGTCTGTGTATTTCAGCAAGGAGCATATTAAACAACATATGAGCACTACAGGGGGAGACAGAAATGAACAAAACCAATCAGGATGAAGTTATTCATATTAAGCAGATTCTACTAATATTTGAAATTTTGCTAAGAGTATCCCATCCAAAGTGATATGATCTCTTGGCAGTCCATACTTAAGACAATTACAACTTGTGCCTGAAGCTCACAGAAAGTGTGTGCAGCATTGTGCCAGCTCTGGTGCTGGTGCACAGATCCTGGCATCAGCCAAAAGGAGGCTCAAATGACAAGTGGAGCTGAGGAACATGAGAACCCACGGGTGACTGGAGCCAACCAGACTGTGTCAGACCGAGGAAGAGTGTACGTGGTGCTTTCCCTTAGAAATCTCCCCAGAGAACATCAATGAAAAGTTGCTTCCTCTGAGTCAGATGGGTAGCAGACTGCTACCGCCCTCCTTGGGGACAGCCCTTTTCTATGGGGTCCAGCTTAACCATTATGGGTCACACAGTAGCCAGACCAATAAGGGCAAGATGAGCAGGAAAGATGACCTTGTCCTTCAGCCCCTTGCACTTACTCTGTTAAGCAGCTGCTTGAAATAGCCCTTAACAATGAGCAGGGAAGGGCAGGGACCTACTCTCCAACCTCTCGTCATCTAGAAAAGGTGAGAAACACACACCATGTTTCTATAAAAATATATTTCCTAGCTGAGCATCTTCTCCCCATCTGCTCTACTTAATACAAGCTCACAGTTGATTTGTTTGAGTCTCTCTGTGCTCCACTTAGCACTGAAATTTATCTATGTCAGACTGTGACACACAAGGAACATTAGTCATATCTAACAATTTCTTCCCAAGAAATTCCATTAACAGTGGGGCTGCACCCTGAAGTTGTAGCAACAGTAGCACCAGGGTGACCATTGAGATTCAGACCACAGGAAATTATTTTCCTTTTAATCCAGTTTCCTGCTATGTGGTGGCTTCCTCCCTTGCCACACATATGCACACCATGACATGTGCTTGCTGTCCAGGCTTTGGCACAGAATTATGTTTTCACCCCTACTTGCCACAGAAACCTTTGAAATCTGAGTTGCATTGTGGGCAATGACAGCAAATGTCTCTCAGCACTGTGGGAAGGATGCAGAAATGATTACTTCCTCTCCTTAGTCATACTAGGTTATTTTAGGACCATCTGTTGGCCACTGATGCAAAGCTCAGTGCACAGAACTTTTCCAAGGGATTTGTGAGGGAATGAAGGGAAAATGCCCTTTGTTCTCTCCATACCCACAGCAACCTCAAAGGTGGCTCTCAGGGCTAATATCAACCTTTCTACTTCTGTGTCAAGCAGGGAGGTGCATGCCTTCAGACATCTGCTCTGGCCTGCATTCAGCCTTCTTTCCCTAAGTCCCTGGTGAGTCCTTACTGTCCTAGACAGTAATGATCAGGCAAGAGGAGGAGACACAGTCTTCCCTCTTACAGCTGCTTGGACACTGTCTCAACCTCCCATGCTACTTTTGAAGTCCCCTAGAGATTTTTGGGGGGAGTTAGTGAAAATGAGAGTGGGTGGCAGCATGACATTCAAGTGACTATAAGACCTATTTTTCAGTCCTTGAAGAAATCATGCTTTTCTGTAGGAAGGATGGTGATCTGCTTTCCATCTTGAGTATTTTACCCCATGACATTTAAATGGCTTTTATCTATTCCATCCCACTCCTGAGAGCTACATGGCAGCTACAGAGGCTCCTACAGTCTTCCTTTCCCCCTGTGGTGTCCTTTAAATATGATTTTCTCTCTTCAGAGTCTTAAAGTGACTGCCTTCCCTGCCCTTCTCCCTTCAAAGCTAGTATTTCCAATTGGTCTGCTGTATCACACACATTTTTAAGCAGGCGCCTTCAGCCTTCATTTGTGTGGCAATTTTCCTGTGTAACATTAGTCACAGAGACAAGATATTTCACATCCAGACAGATATTTAACTGGACCATGGATAATCAGCACTCACTATTCATGTTCGGGTTTTCTTTTTCTCAAGAAGCCTTCCCTTGTCTGGGCTAAAACCCAATGAAACAGCCAAATCTCTAAGCCCCTGCAGGTCCCTGTCTATCAGAGCCTCAGCAGGGCAGCAAGCATTTCATTTTTTGCCTCCCACTGTGCATAATTTCTTCTCTGAAATAAGGTTCAGCGTGGGGTTGAGGTTCTTTTTTTTCCTTCAGAAAAATCTTTGGTATGTTTTTCGTGACATCTCTTCCCCCGACTACATTTATCATTATCATTAGAGAGAGCACTGAGACATGTTTTGATGGCACTCGAAACCAGTGGGAGAGGAAAAATAACATCTCGGGTACAAAATTCAACTCTGTTTACTTCATAATCAAACTCAAGGTGGTGTGTTAAGAAATGCTTAACTGTAAACCATTGAATTTGTGGAGATTTTCACAGCTCCTTTCGTATGTCTGCAAACACTCCAAGTTGTACACTCTCCCAAGCAATGTCTCTCCCATCACTGCTCACAGCTTCAGTATATGAGAAAAATTTCCATTATTCCTTTTGGGAGGAAAGTGATGATCTGTGGCTCTGAACTTAATTACAGCAGATCTTTGAGCCTTTGCTTCTGTATGAACATGATGCCCACTCCTCAGCTGGTAAAAGGTTGCCCCTTGCTGCATAGAGACGGGCAGCTGTGCAGATTTTGATGCCAGCTATGAACATAAATCAGCTCTAGGGCTGTTCATTAATGTTTCCTGCTCAGACAGAGGAACGTTCTCTCTCGGCCTCCACTTGGGTTTGTTTTTCCCCTCTCCTTATTTGCTTCTCCTTAAATAAGAGGAAATATTACCATTTTTCCTTTTTATTTTTCTGGAAAGGAAACAGGCTTTCTTACCTGTCTAACCGTAGCTGGCAGGCTGTTCGCAAAATGTCAACTATGCCCTCGTTCTTCAGCTGTTTACAGCAGACACTCGTGGCAATAAAGCACCCAGTCCTCCCAATGCCTGCACTAAGGAAGGGAAGAGCAGAGAGAGGCAGTGGAGGTGTCAGAAGGATTCTGGAACTTTCTTGTCAAACAACTGCCACTAAACCAGCACAGACCCCATCATCCCTCCTGCCCCGCTGACCTTTGCCAGCTGCGTGCTTCCAGATGGAAAAGATACCAGCTTTGCTGGGTGACACGATTAAGTAATAGCCACTCACAGCAAAAGGGTGAACACTGCAGGTACAGTGCCAAAAACGGACTGTTGGAGACTCATTGACCCAGTATGTTGTTGAACCTCTCACTGAACCATTGAAAAAAAGCTTCTGCATGTCTTAGTAAGATTTGGTTTGACAGCAACCTTTGCTTTGAAGGCAAACTTTGCTTTGAAATTCTCAATTCTAACAGCTTCTTTGAAAGCTATTTTCATTCACAGGTAGAGTAAAATCCCCCAACCCTTGGTTAAATAATTAGAGCTAACAGCAGTATAGTAAGTGTGATGCCATTTTCTGATCAGATCTACAATCCAGTAATTTGAATTAGAGCAGAATATTTCAAATTCACTATCAAAATTTTTTTTTAAAATTCCCTGAACTCTTTTGTATCTGATACAGTCCTTTGTTAATGGCCACAACTGAATTCATTTTCAAAGGCACAGTGCTATAGAAGCTGTGAATTCTTCTCATCACCTAACAAACTACCAGCAAATGCTGAAAGCCCTTCTTAGACATGAAACAACAAAGTGAGCATACTCAGGAATAATTACTTGACACAACAACAGGAAATCCTGCTTTCATTTACATTGTGAAAAAATCGTAATGCAAAACCACTGGCAACAAAAGTTCAAGCAACATTGGAGCTCACGGTTCACAGCTGCCCACAAGTCCTTCATCTTCCACTTGACATTAACCAAACAGATCACAGCACACAGGCTCCTGATACAGTTTACTGTCCTGTTTGCTGTCCAGAGATCTAATGTTTTGCAAAAGGGAGGGAACAACACCCATTTTTAGACAGAGGAAACACCGCTTGTCCCAGGACAAGCTGCAGGTTTCTCAGTGGCTGAGATGGAGCTGGCTGGCACATTATCCACAGTGAACATGTCATAATCCTATCACCATGTCTCTTAGTATTTTTTTTTTTTTCAAATAAAACCACCTAATTTCTCCTCAGATTATTATTGTGTCATAGGGATGATGCCATACAAGAGGATAGAACAAATATGCAAAGCAAGAGTGACAAGGTAACCAGCAGCAGATACCATAGTTCTTCAAGGAACTCCTAGGAAGTCAGAAATTTCTATGGACAAAGAGGACCTCCTTACAAACTATTTCTTACTTTCATCTGAACTCTCCCAAATTTTTCCACAGCTGTTTTAAAACACAGGCAGCAAAACTGGACTTGTGGTATCACACGAGCACTTTAATAGTGATTACTCCATATTAGCTTATAGTTGGCTCTTGGATGACACCAGGCTACCAACCGTTTCTGCCAAGAGGCTCTTTAAAAACATTCCCATTGTATAACACCCATTTACTATGGCTTTTGGAGAGCAACCATCTGCTGTTTCCTAGAAAACATTATGCAAAATTAAGCAAAATTCTGTGCAAAAATAAATTTGGCAAAATGTGTGTTATTGAAATTATGGAAGATTACCCTGGCAAGATAAACTGCATCTCTTATCCGGCTTTCTGCTATTTACCTGGAACAACTGTTTTGAGGACAGACTGTAGTTTCCAAGTAATCACATTTAACCTTTCTAAACACTGGCAAAACAGGGCATCCTTTTAGACCTCTGAAACTTCTCCAACTTTCCAAGAGCTCTAATTCTTCTATATTAAACGTTAATGTTTTAGAGTGTGTGATACAACTTTTTTAAAACCCTCCTGGATGAAAATCAACTAGCATATCTGATTTAATAGTGGTTGCTGATGCTTAACACAGTCCCCAGTTAGCAGTGCAAAAGAACATACTTCATCATGTCTCCAAATGATAAGTACATCATCCCACTTCTTTCTGAGGACAGAAGTATCTATCATCATCTATTTTTATTCTGCTCTGACTGATAATTATAATTTTCTCATCAGGCATCAAACCATTGTAAAGACTTTGCTCCTTCCATAGAAGTTTTCATCTTTGCCAGGGATTTTTACTGATACTTCAGTTTTACTATCAGTTGCATATGTCTCTTGACTATTTATTAGCACTTGCTGTAATCAGCTTTGTAACTCTTTCATTTATGTCTTGTATTTAAATTATTTTATTTGGCCTAATGATGATTAAAAAAAAAATCAAGAAGAAATCTACAAAAAGGGGGGGGGGGTTGATGCTTAAAGTTAAATATTATTTTTCTGCTTGCATGTGTGTTCCTACTCAATTTCTCCTAAAGTATGTTAATATTTACTAACTTGGCTCTTAAAAGATAATTAAAGGCATATATTACTGGTAAGGCAAATGAAATTATTCTTACACTTCTAGCTTCCATGTTCAACTCAGCCAGTATTTGAATGCAACAGCTGATAATAGAAAATCATTGTCATTAAAGCTTTGAAGTTCCAAGCATATTTCAGAAGCAGCTGGGCAAGATTTCACACGTGACTGATGACCTGTATGACAGTGTCTGCTCAGTCTCTTTCTACATGAAGGAGCCCTTAGAATTCAGACACAATTTATTTACCTGCAGTGAACAATCACCGGGGCATTCTTCTCCTCTGCGCTCTGCATGGCCTCTTCCACTTCCAGTACGAGCTGTAACAGAGGAGGGGCCTGGTCTGGTGTCTTCTGGTCTGGCCAAGATGTGTACCAATAATGTTTCAGGTTTCTGACTTCTTCTCCTTTCTGCAATCCAGTTAAGACAAACACCACAAAAATTTTACAAGAACTTCTCGTTGTAAAATTGGCACTGAAACATGGCCTTGCCTTTAAGACTGAGAAGGTGAAATCCATCTGCTGGAAAGAAAACACAGCTGGACACACAGAGTCCAGGAGACTGCTGCAGAGCACTGATGAGATCTTTTTGGCACAGGTGGTGGAGAAGCCAGTGAGGAGAGGTGACCCTGCATTATTACATGGTTGGGCACGTAAAGGTTTGGGGCAGCCTTGGCTGCTGGGACCAAGAGATGGTGGAGGATCCTACATGGAAGGAGCAAGGGCAGTAGTACAAGCCTGAACTTTGGAAGACATAACTTTGATTCCTTCAAGGACTTAATTGCAGGAATCCCTTGAGTTATGGCCCTAGAAGACAGGGGATACAAGATAGCTTGTTAATATTCAAGCATCACTTCCTCCAAGCTCAATTTTGGTGCATCCCTCTGGATAAGAAATCATGTAAAGAGGGCAGAAGCCATGCATGGATAAGCAAGAAGCTTCTGGCAAAAAAACCCAAAAACCCAAGAAAGAAATTTATGGAATATGGAAAAAGGGACAGGGCGCTTGGGAGGAATATAAGAATGTTGTCAAAGTATGCAGAGATGTGACAAGAAAGGTTAAGGCCCATGTGGAATTAAATCTGGCAAGGGATGTCAGGGACAGCAAGAAGGGGTTCTTCAGTTGCATCAGTAGCAAAAGGCAGAGCAGGGAAAATGTAGGCCTGCTGCTGAAAGAGGTGGGAGCCCTGGTAGTGGAGGATACAGAGAAGACAGAGTCACTGAATGCCTTCTTTGTTTCAGTCTTCATCGCCAACACTGGCTCTCAGAAATACCAGACCTTGAAGGTAGGAAATTCTAGAGAAAAAAACAACTTTCCTTTGGTTGATGAAGACTGAGTCAGAAAACATTGAGGTAAACCTGACACCCACAAATCCATGGACCTCAGTGGGATCTATCCATGAGTGCTGAGGGAGCAGGCAGATGCTACTGCCAAGTCACTCTCCATCATCTTGGAAAGATCATGGAGAGCAGCAGAGGTGCCTGAAGACTGAAGGAAAGCCAATGCCACTCCAGTCTTCAAAAAGAAGGCAAGAGGGAGGACCTAGGGGGCTACATGCCAGTCAGCCTCAGTTCCATCCCTGGAAAGGCAATTAAATAGTTCACCCTGAATATCACCTCTGAACATGTGGAGGAAAGAAAGTTAATCTGGAGTACTCAGCATGGACTTACCAGGAGGAAATCATGCTTGACAATCTGAGAGGTTGCTATGATGGTATGACTGGCTGGGTACATGAGGGGAGAGCAGGAATATTGTCTATCTTGACTTCAGCAGGACTTTTGACCCTGTCTCCCATAACCTACTCATGAGGTAAGCTTGAGCAGCATAGGTTAGGTGAGTGGAGAGTGAGATGGATTGAGAGCTGGCTGAATGGGCACAGAGAGTTGTGATCAGCAGCCAGGAGTCCAGGTGAGGGCCCATAGCCAGTGGCCTTGCCCTGAGAGCAGTACTGGGTTCAGCACTGCTCAATTTACTCATCAATGATGAAGGGGCAGAGAGTATCCTCAGCACATTTTTGATGATGATACAAAACTAGGAGGAGTGGCTGATACACCAGAAAGCTGTGCTGCCATTCCACGAGACCTGGGAGGCTGGAGATTTGAACAGAGAGGGACTGATGAAGTTCAACACAGGCAACTACAGGGTCCTGCACGTGGAAAAGAATAACCCCAGGCACCAGTACAGTCTGGGGGCTGACCAGCTGGAAAGCAGCCTTGTGTAAGAAGGACCTGGTGGACAACAAGCTGCCCACGAGCCAGCAGAGCCCTCATGGCCAAGGAGGCCAATGGTGTCCTGTGGTGCATTAAGAAAAGCAGAGTCATCAGGTTGAGAGTGGGGATCCTGCCCCTCTACTCAGCCCTAGAGAGGCCTGGCCTGGAGTGCTGTGTCCAATTCTGGACTCCCCAGCTCAAGAGAGACAAGGGACTACTGGAGAGGTTCCAGTGGAGGGCCATGGAGATGATTAGGGCACTGGAGCACCTCACTTAGAGGGAGCTGGGCCTGTTTAGCTTGGAGGAGACAACTGAGAGGGGAGCTTATCAAAATCTCTAAGTATCTGAAGGGAAGGGTGGCAAGAAGATGGGTCAAGGGTCTTTGCAGTAGTGCTCAGCTACAGGACAAGGGCAATGGGCACAAATTGAAACACAGAAAGTTCCATCTGAATATGAGGAAAATTTTTTTGAGGGTGACAGAGCTCTGGAACAGGCTGCCCAGAGAGTTTGTGGAGTATCTTTCTCTGGGATATTCAAAACTCACCTGGACACAAGCACATGCAACCTGCTTTAGGGGAACTTGCTTTATCAGTCAGGTTGGACCAGATGATCTCCAGTGGTCCCTTCCAACCATTATGTGAATGCTAAATGGAACTGAAATCCAAATGGGAAGGCACACAAAACAGAAATCTAGACTCCAAATATCATAACTGCACTTCAGTAAACTGCCTTACAAAAAAAAAACCCAAACCAAGAAAATCCCTTCCCCTGCAAAGTATTCTGCTCTTTTAGTGCCAAGAGCTGTGTGCAAAACACTCCAGGCAGTCTGTTCCCTCTTGACAGATTCATTCAGCAAAGCCAGAGCTGTGCTTGTGACATAATTGCTTTCATAATGTATTTGACAGACAGAGAGCCAGGAGCCATCTCTCTGTCTCTGATAGCTAGATAAATAGATAAGGGAGAGAGATGGGAGCTTATTTTTCTATCTCTTCTGACAGACAGACTTATATTGGTCTCCTGTCAATTCTACTCTTCTCCTAGACATGGTGAGAAATTCAGGGGCAGCATGGAAGGTAGGAATTGGATCTAGCTGCAGTCCAGGTCTTTTTGAGAGACACAAATTCTGATTCTCTGTCTCAGCATGGTTATGAATATAGCAAATGTGCTGTTTCCTTTTTGGCGTGCCAAGCAGCACTGTGAGCTTTTGATTTTGTGTGCTCAAACTGATATCATTCTGCCTGATTTCTAAAGGTGCAAAATAGTAACATGGTGCCCAGGGAACTGGCCTTTCCCTTGCAGCCATTAAACAAGCCAGCTGGCACAGGGCAAAGTAAATGTTTGCAAAAGGTCCAAGAACAGAAGCGTTAGCTTCCACAACCCTCCCTTCAACACATGGCAGGCTGAGTTGAAGAGAGGAAAAAAAAAGACAAATATAACTCTTTCTGAAGATCAAGGCACAAAAATCAGAAAATAGTTTCTGTCATGTATATTTCCAATTCCCTCCCTATGCTTGTCAGTCATTGGATTCTAAGAGTGCTCTGTGGTTGTGCATTTTCCATCCTTCTCTTTGGATGACAGAGCTTTTGCACAGCTTCACAGTGAACGAGATTGGGAAAGCAATCATGTTAAATCTTTCTCCTTTTCTTGAGATGGATTAATTTTTGGATGGATCAATCAGTTTCTCCCCTTGGTTTGGCACACAGTCAGAAACACTTGTGAGGGCACACAGGAGGTGGCACAAAGGCTGGAACAAGAGCGCTGGACAAAGGGACGCTCGGCTTCATTGAGATGTGTCCCATCTTACGCCGGGTTTAAAGTGCTCGCTGAAGCATAGCCACAGGATCCTTAAGGCTGTGTCTAGCCTTTTCCTTTAGTGAAAAGACAGTCTTACTATCATAGCAGAGTGTCTGACCTTAGGTTATTTACCCTAGGGAGAAAATAATTTGTTTAGGAGAGCATAACTAGTTATCATGAATAGCACTCGAGCTCACTACAGCAAATCCGATCAACACTGCTCTGAAATGCAGCTGCTTTTGAATGTGTGACTACATGTGAGTCACAGAAGTTATGAACACCCAATTCTTAACTCAGTTGTGAAAAATTATAATAAAAATGTTGTCAATAACACTGAGAGAAAAGTAAAAGTCATCTGCAGAAAAACATGAATCACTACATAAGTCATTTAGTTGACAGCAACAGAAAACAGACAAAGTTCTAATCATGAACTCTGGATGCCTAATTTTGTCTACAGTGTTAAAAGTTTTATGCTTCTGCTTGGAGAGCCCTGACTTCTGTGGTTCTGTACTCTTCTGCTTTAACTTGAACAAAATATTCTCTATTGATGATTCCTTGAGGCTGAGAAGACTTGGGAACAGCTAGGAGGAAGCAAGATTTAATTGATGTTTTGAAGTCTACCATCACGTATGCTGTAGCTGAGATCATGATTCAGAGGCTAGACACTCACAGCTTTCTCTGAGAAAGGAAAACAAGCCTTGCTTATAGCCTGGCCTTTTCTAAATTCCCAACACCTGACAAATCTTTTCCCCTATACTGAGAGAAAAATGACAGTCCAGTCTGTAAAGCATGAAGTAGTCATGTATTTCTGAACACTCCTGTTTAACAGCAAACTGAAGTCAATTCATGGTTTTTCCAGTCTTCACTACAAAATCACTTAAAGTATGCATGGTTTAGAGCTGCTGCTCCACTATTGCCATTAAATGACAAGTGTACAGCTCTAAGGAATGGTAACTTACATGGAATCTTAATTTCAGCTCTAGAACTCAGCAGTTCACATCCTGACATTTGGGGATGGAGGAAAGAGACATTGACCCACTAGTACTGAAAACAAAACCACTGTCTAACTGAAAAGCAAAACCAGATGAGCTGAAAGTCTGCAACATGTAAATATTCTTCACTTCCCACTTGTCAGGGAGTGTGATTTTCTCCTTGTTGCCTTTGCCAAAAGCATGAGTGACAGACTTTCTACACTCTGAATCCAGACATGGGATGTCATATGCTGTGCTTCTGCCCATTAGCATATGGCTGAAGAGACTTGAAACTGGTCGGATAAAAGGAGAGTTTTTCCAGCTTGGAAAGAAATTGTCATGTTATACTGAGGTTGGGGTAGATCTGGCAGATGAAAGATGTATAAAGTTTATTTAAACAGACTGTTACTAAAACATATAGCTTGATATTCTAGAACCTAGCAATGAAAAGAGTTGTAAAATAGGACTCTGGTACTTCAGATTAAGTAGCATCTAAGTACTTAAAAATTAAACCAGTGTTAAAACTTTATATCCACAAGATGATAGAATGGTTACTGGTATACAAAATACACTTGGGAAGTGAGAGGCTCTCTGCGAGCTGACATTTCATTCTGAATGATCAATGAACCCAGGGGACAAAGGCACAGAATGAGTCACTGGTTTCTTACCCAGTGAACCCCATCCTACTACAACTGGCCTGGTGGCTTTCAGACTGTACACATGCAGCCTAATCCTCTGACTGCTTATTTTCCTGTAACCTCCATGCTGGTGAACTGGGCAAAGCTACGAGGACTTCAGTAATGAAAAGTGGTATTTGTGCAGCAATACACGGTGCAGAAGCTTTCTACAGCACTCCCCCTGAACATCTGCATTTATAGGTTTAGACAGATAAGCTACTGTAAGTACCTTGGAGTGACTTACCTTTAGGGTGATGAGCCTTAAACGGTAATCGTCTGCTTGTATGACTCTGTTCACTGTGATTTCTATTCCTTCATAGGTCACCTGCTCCTCTGGCCAATATTCTGTGCATTTCTATGTGCAATATAAAACAAATCCAGTTAAGCAGGTATCAAGGGAGGCTTGGTGGTTTTTTCTCCTCTGAAATTGAATATAGCACATGCATAGATGAATATGAATAAATTTTGTTTCCATAATAAGTACAAGCTTTCACTTACTAAACAGGGATCACATTTCAGCTGATTTTTGGTGCATCCATAATAGCCTGATTGCTTGATTAAAAATGCACAAATCAAGTAATTACTAACCAATGCTTTTAAATGCACACATCCTTATTTATCTTTATGCAACTGATAGCATTTTGAAGGCTCATTAGAGAGGCCGGTGGCAATGTGCTTGTGTTTTTAAATTAATCCTTTTCTTAAGATAATAATGATTACTATAATATACACTAGTTACCAATATATCTGTGCTGCATATATTCAGATGTAGAAACACAAAATACAGTTTTTCCATATTTTATAAAGGCTCAATGCTCTCTGAATATAAAATGATCATTTGCATATGTTTTTGCACAAAATAACATGACTGGGGATGTTTGGGGAAATAGATTATGTACCAAAATCCACTTAAAATTGTCAGTGAGACTCTTTCAAAGCTAATGAACTAAAAGGCAGCAGTAGCTGTGAGAGAGATTGAACTACTACATTTGATTTTGCCAAAAAACAGTAAGAGATGCAGCCAGCACAACCTGACACTTAGAAACACAGAAACTATAGTCCATTTGCAGATCTACTTTGTGGTACTGATGCACTAGAGATGAGCCACTGAAAGATTGTAAGCAATCTGATCCTGGAAGGAGGGCTAAAAAACATGGTTTTGTATTTAGTTTCTCTAAATTAATCAATGTGCAAAGGCAAAGACAGGCATTTCAAGATGGTGAACAAATTAGTTCATGGACAAGGAATGACGTGAATGAGGCAGAGTCAGAGAAAAAGGCTCCCTTGTGATAATACAAGAAGCTATTTCATTATCACAGGGGAATAGATATCTGCTATTCAACAAACCTCAGTAAAAATGAGGCTTGTGAGAGTCCTCTTTTACATAGCTGTACACAATCTTGAAGGAAACAAGCTGAATAATTTTGCTCTCCCACAACAAATATAATTCCACTTGAGGAGAAAGACTAACAACAGAAAAGTACCTGGCAAAGTTACTGAGTCAAAATTTTTGTGTGGGAGAATCAGTGTTGTTCCATCTGCACACTACATCAGCTAATAACCCACTGGGAGTGTGGCCCACTGTGTCTCTGTAAAGTTATTTATGCAGACTGTGTTTTTTCTTCCTCTACTCATAAACTGTAGAATCCACTGCAAAAAATTGTCGAGAGCACTACCAGCTATCAATAGCACAGACACTGCTCTGCCTGAAGGAGGGGAGTAAGACTGCCCACTCATTTCTGTGGGCTGTCTGTCAGTTCAGATTAGATGTGACAGAGGGCTGAGGTGCAGAGCTTTTAATACTCACATTAGTGAAGTCATTGCACTGAGGAGGAACACGAAGCTCTCTTACTAGCACCATTGCTGAACAAAACTTTTGGGTCTGAATCTATGTACTTTGAGTCCTGTTATTCATCTATTAATATAAATGTTGCAGATAAATGGAGCGAATATAGAAGACATTTACATGAAAGGACCCTGTATTTATGACTGAGATTGCTGACACCATTACATTTTTGACACAGAATGTATCAGGAAAGGCTCAGCAGCTCTGTTGTGATTTATAGGCTGTAGCAAGTTCCAGTTCTGTAGTGCATCAGCACTGCCATGCACTGCTTCCCAAGACTGGTAAGAGGGGTGAAACACTTGGTCAGTGCAGCTAAGAGGTAATTCAGACAGAAAGGTTATTTTGCCTTCCTGTTATACAGTCTTGTATCTTATAGAAACTATAATGGAAGAACATATCATCAGATATCTCATTCAGGACCAGCATTTCCTCTGCATCTTCTTTAAACCTCAAAATCCTCAAAAGATTCTGTTGCATTGACTTGTTATGACATTTTAATATCACACGGGCCAGAAACTGGCAACTTTGATTAATGAGTAAATTATTGCTTCAGTGCTGCTGCTCAGATACAGGCAGGTACAAGTTTGAAACATGAATGAAAACAAAGCATTTAGATCAGCAATGTGCTCTGTTGTGCATCAGCAACACCTTGACAGGATATGTCCAATGAGCCAGCTGTAATAACTGACCATTTCTAACTTGCAAAGCATCGTAATTCTGTATCAGTCTTTTCATGTCTTTTTTTCAACCAAGTTGAGGGTTACATTTATTTACTTTATAACCATGGAAAGGTAAAGGTTTGTGCACGTGCATGATCATGGGCACTAAGCTTCCAGCAACTCTGTCTACATGCTGGATGGATGCCCATATTCTTTGGCTACTAAGCATCTAAAGTTTAAAAATTTAACTTTAGGTGGATTAAAAAAACATCAATACCGTTTAATTCATGGAAGTAGATGGCAAATAGAAAATTTCATCGTCTTAATTTCAGTATTTCATAAGCATTCTCTAGACATATTCAGGGGAAGGTCCTCAGTGTCCAAGTCAGTCCCAGTTGTTGATTATCATACAGAAATCGGGTACTTCCTCAATTAAATGTGCATATAGACATCAAATCCCAACAAATGCAAGATAAAGCAGCAACAACACTGCTGATTAAAGATATTCAACCTTAGTAGTTACAGGGTACTATTGCTTTTGATTCCTTTAGAAAGAACTTCAAAGGCTGCCTGCAAATAGAGCCAGGTTAGGAGGGGCTTCAAGTGAGCTGAGAGTAGAAAATGGCAAAACAGACAGGAGGAGAAGTCAGACAGCAAAACAGGACTTAAACTGAATTGAAAGAGAAGCCTGCATATTCTCTGAGCCTGAAGAATCTCATGCTGGCTCTGATTGCACAGGCCACTGAACTAACTTCTGTTTGCTGACTTAGTGTCTATGCTGAAAATATCTGCTGGAGTACAGATAAAAATATAGACTGGATGTAACAGCATTACCTCATTCATCTCTTCTATATTGGTAATCATGACAATGATGGGAGAACGCTCCTGCCACACCATTCTCCAGAAGTCAGTGACAGTATTTACTATCGGTCCCTGAGTAGCAATATATACCTTTTCCTCTCCTCCGTAGCCCTGCCAACAAAAGAACAAGAGATCAGTTTTAACAGCAATGTCCACCATAGCCTTGAAGGTTCACTCTGAAAAAACCAGAGAGCTATCCTGGATGAAATGCTGACTCCATGGCACCAGCTCTCCTCTCTGTCTCTCTCCTGCACACGTGTGTACAGAGTGAAGGCGCAGTATGGACTCATCATTCCAGCAAAGAGTGTTCAACAGCCTTGAGGTGACTCTGGCTAGGTCATGAGCCATATTCAGGCTCATTACCCAGTGGTTAGGCCAGCTCACAAGGAATTTTGCATCAAGAACAGCAGAGGTAACCAGACAGCGTTTCTGTCTGGTCTGAATCTGTACACGTGCACGTTGAGATTTAGGTTTCAGCTAATGTAAGCAGGAGAGAAGAGCAATCAGATCAGCTAGGATGCCTTTCAAAGCCAGTGTATGTTGCAACTCTTTACATGAAGAGTGGCTGATAGAGGCTAGGCAGACACTGGAGCTCTTACCCTGATGTAGTTAGCATTGATGTAAGAGCTGAGGGGGTCGTCCTGATCAGCTGAGGTAAGGCACACTCTGCTGTGAGGATCTGAAAGGTGTAAGGAGATAAAGAATAGTTTATCAGTTGCTCAGAGGAAAGAGACACATAAGATTATTTAGTACAGCAAGACATCTACATGCACTCATGGCCATCACAGCAGATGTGAGTGGCCTTGGAAAACCCCCATATTAATACCATTTAAAAAGGGAAAGGATGGTTGGGGTAACTTGTAGTGAAACTTCTGACAGTTTCACCCACTCTCTGAAGCCTGCCTTAATCGGTCCTGTTGCAGAGTCAGTGTCTCAACATGACTCTGGAAAAGCAGTTTTCTGCTCCAGGAAATTATTTCTCAATTTGTTAGGTCAACAGACTCATTCCAGCTTCAAAGACATTGGAATATTGCTTGTGAAATGACAGCAAAGAGCTTTCCTACAAAAACATAAACATGCATTTCTTGCACCCAGGCAAGCCGGATGACAATAACTCTTTCCCTGTTTCATCTTGCAATGGACCAAACTTCAAGATGTGCTATTACAAATATAATGGTTATAGAGAAATTAAAGAATATTAACAGTCTCTTGCATTTTAAGTCTCTTCAGTACTTGAGTCTCCTTCATTGAGGCTGTTTATGAAGCATTATTCTTGTTCTAATAAGATGACAAAAGAAAACATTATTCCACTTAAGAAGTTCAGTCCAATTCCCACTGAAGTCAATAGCTGTGTCTGATTTTAATGGGAACTGACACAGGCCCATGTTCATCCACTTTGACCAGTGCTACCCAGTTTGTTACCACTGTCAAGGAACATTCTCCTGACAGAGGCCTCAGCAAACAGCAACAGTCTATATGAGCAAGATAATATTAAAAACAAACCACAGGTTTATTCTTCATGAAAAACTTCAGCTGGCTGAGAAAGCAGAATAAAATAAAATTTATGCAATTGTGCTTTATCCAATATCATATTAAAGACTAAGAACACAGTAATTTTTTCAGTATTACAAACACAGACTCAGCATAAAATGCTGTCCTCAGACAGATCAGATTCATGTTTACTGGGATATTTGGCTTTGAAGCATAAAGAGAGTGTTTAGGTATCCTTGCTACCTCTCTTTACTGCCAGCATCAAGCCCTGTGGAATGGAGGCAGTGGGGCAAGAGTGAATACTCAGCCCTATCTCCTTTCCTCAGCAATAACAAGCCATCCTGTGGCTGCAGAAAAGTTCATTCAGAAAAAAACCCTCAGATCATAATAAGGCCAGAAGAAAGTTGTTAACCCTTAGATACATGGTAAGGTAGAAAGCAGTTATCTGAGATGAAGAGGTCAAAGTGACAACAGTGGCTGCAGGCAGATACCCATATGGTTGAGATGAAGAGATGCCAAATTCAGAACACACAGATCACTTAGAGATCTGGCCCCTTGGGCATCTGAAATCAATATCCACTTTTGCAATCTTCCCGTTCCAGCAAAACCAGTGAATTAATACTTGAACAAATCACCTCAGCCATTACCACAGCAATACTGAAAGGTGGTTAAATGCTTTTACACTTCTGGCCTGAGGTCGAGCACAAAGTCATCAAAAAAGTTGCACACAGGGCTGCAGTTGCTGGAGTTTGAAGGCATTAAAAAAATCTTTTTTGAAACCATTTCCAATCCAGATTCATTGACCATTAGGTATAGCTGAGGACATTTTTGACTTCACTGCATTTATAATTGCTAACCTGATATCGAACCTTTTGGGTTTTGCAAAAGAGTACTGTGGATGGTGGTACCATCTTCCAACGACAGCTTAGAGAGAAAAAATAAAAGCATGACATCCAATCGTACCACTTTTCAAAGTACCTTAAAGTATGAGAGGGGAAAATGATGACACTTGTAAAAATTTGTACCAAAATGTTTCTCAAAACTCCTACTCCTGCCTACAAATAAAACTAGTGTAATATAAAAGAAAAAAATTTTTCTGTGTCATCTTAATGTATCAGGCTAGTTCCTAATATTCTCAGTTTCCATTTGAAAAAAACATCAGTAAGGAAAATAATGTTGCTAGAATTAGGACTTTCAAAAGAAATTTAATCAAAGAAATCCCTAAGTAACATCTTAATAAACCAAGTTCTTGGGTACAACTTTTAAGCAGCACCAAATGATGCAATTCCAATAACTATAAAACCTACGTTTCCCTGAGGATCAGCAGCATTTTGGTTCTTCATGCCCCGTACCTCTTTGGAAATTTGATTTATGCTTTGAGGCCATGTTGCTGCTCCATAAACATGGCTTTTGAACACTTGAAGCACTCTGGAAAGGAAAATGCAAAGCCCTCCAGCATGAGGAATAAGCCACCCTGCCTCAATGACTCAAAAAGCAGAAACTTACTTGGGAGAATTGTTTTGTAGCGATTTTTACGCACTAAGCCTGGAATATCATATTCCTTGGGATCAACAAAGTTCATTGGAATTTCCTGTTAAAAAAAAGAAAATAAAAAAACCCCATAAAAACATAAGAGACAGTCAGTAGTATTATTAGATTCATAGGAGGTATAAAAACCTCAAGCCTATTATGCCCTCCTTGCAAGGGAGGCAAAGTGATGAAGTCAGCTGGGACATATTGTACAGTACCTTTAGCAACTTACCACCAAAGTATGATTGATGTTTCCTTTTACTGTCACTGGCTTTCTTTTCAGAAATCCTTCATGTGAAAACGCTCCTACTGACTAATTCATTGAGTAACACGCATAACATGTTCACTCCTAATATTATTAGAACTGAATTGCAAGTGTAGGCACAGAGCGATGCAAGAGGTGGAACGCAAGACACTGCTCCAAGAGGCTGGACCTCAGCACCATCCTTTCTGACTCACATCGCTTCCTCTCTGAGGGTGGAAGTTAATAATTTGCTGAGGACTTGCACCAGCAACAAAGTATGACACATTATGACAGGCTGGTGTGCTGACCTGACTCCATGGAGCTGGGGGAGCGTCACTGCTTTGCTCATCGTGCTGTCAAGCTCCGTGGAAAAGGACAGCAAAGGAGTATTCAGGGATTGCCTGTGCGCTCTACTGCTGATGCAAAGAGTGCAGGAAGATGGAGGGGCTTCCTACTCCCCACTGCTCAGTCCCTGCAGGAAGTGGCCAGTGCCAGGTGGGACCAAACAGGAACCTTCCACCAGCTGGAGTCAGTAGGCAAAGAGAAGGGGTGTGTTAGCCAGGCTCAGCAGAGGTGTGGCCCACGGGAACCAGGAGGCAGAGCTGGTCATCCCAGCTGCTGCACACTGCATTTGAGACAGCACTGCAGGACAGACTGCTAACAGGAATCAGGGCTGAGTACAGCAAGCCTCATGCTAGGAAAAAATTAAGATGAGCAGAGCTATGGACTGTAGAAACAAAGAATTATTAATGCTGAGAATGACCTCTAAGATCATTGAGTCCAACCTTTCACCTCCATGTTTACTGCTAAGCCATGTCCCTAAGTGCCACATCCACACGTTTACAAACACTTTCATGGATGGTGACTCTACCACTTCCTCAGGCAGCCTGTTCCAGTCTTCACCCTTTCAGTGAATAATTTTTTTCCTAATATCCAATCTAAACCTGCCCTGGAACAACCTGAGGTCAACTCTGAAACCTTAGAAGACTATCTGCACTTATCTCTTACAAAGCACTGAGCAACCAGAGGAAAATAAGGATGAAAATGTTTTGATGAAGTAACTTCTTATCAATTTTGAGAACTGCACAGGAAAAAAAATCTTTATATTTTTCTCAATTGTTGCTTGGTATTTAGTCAACCCAAACTCTTCCTGAGCCAAGCTCCATGGGCTGTTTTTGGGTCTTAGGTCATTCACCATGATAGTCAAATCTCGGAGAAATCAAGAGGACTGCTATCTGAGGAAAATCTCTAAATCTTGTACACATTTCAGGATTTAACCCTGTTAATGTCCTCCCTGACTTTTCTTCCAAAATGAAACAGCTGCTTGCTTCATCTGGGATTTGGACTTTGAAAACTAAATAGGCTAGATGGAGTGAAAACACACGATAGAGAGCTAACTGGTGGTAACTGTTTCATAAAAAACAAACTAGTTTACAATTTTTAATTACAAAAATGACATTTTGATTGCACAGCATTTTGTGCTCTTTCAGTTTTCATTAAAGAATGAAAATAGCTTGGGATGGCTGCTGAATGATTCTGTGAACACCAGGAAACCTAATTCAAAATCTCTCTGACAAAGTGTATTTTTTCCTACTTCTAACATTACTTTCTTAGCTTGAAAGCAACAGAGTAGCTCAAAGACTTATGAAACTGTATGTGGACCAGTCTAGCAGTCAGTTCAGACACCAAGTGAATATTCCCTCCCTAAAAGCAATAGATGCTTTACTTTAAAAGAATCAGGGCTTTGCCTGCACAAAAGCTGCCTTCCTGCAAGTTGTAGAACACGAAAAGAATTAAGGACCACAGATACCTTGTGTTCCATTTTAAAACAGAAGCCCAGACTATCCTCCTATTCTTGTAAAGGGAAAAAAACCCTGAAATCGCACAATGAGGGAATCAGAGTGGATTTTCCCTCTCAGACACTTAGAGGTTATGAAGAGAACAGGCTGAAACAGCTGTAATGTTGCAAAACAATCTTCCTCCTGCCCTGCTGAGATTTCATGCTTAAGAGAGTATTTGATGTGACAATATTAACTTCAGTAATTTACAACTAGTAAATTATTTTTGTGCAGAGAAAAACCCCAGTAATACATACTTTCTATAGCTCCTGCTGAATGACAGAGCCACACTAAGTTTCAGGTAACCAGAGAACATTTAGATTCAGACAGTAGCTCCACATCAAGCATTCAACAGCAAAGAGGGTGGATGAGGACTAATTTCATCCCTAGGGCAATTCCAGACACATTTCAAGAAGTTATGCTTATAGCAAATGTGGTTTTTCTTCTGAACTCTAGTGATTTTTTTGTTGCTGTGGTTAAAAGGTAATATACGTCAGCAAAAAACTCAAACTCCAGTGAAATAAAGACTTCTTGTTGTTGTTTTTGCCAGAACCAATTCTCTAGTTTTTAAGTGACAAAATCACTGAAAGCATTCAGTCATTTTTATTTAAAGGAATGATAAATTCAGGAATTGCAATAAATGCTTCACTGGCAGAAGTGGAGTTTGCATGTACTACTTTTAGACTGGCAAAAAATAACACCAAGGTCTTCTATGGAAAGACAGCATCCCATTTTTATTGATGCTCCTAGAGAAGAGAGGTCAGACACTCACAAAGAACTCTGCCTGGAGTATGAAAGGATCCAGAGCTTTCTTGTGCAGCTCCTCTTCAGTCAGGATGTTCGATGCTGTCTGGAGGTATTCTCGGGCTGACTGTTCCCGTGGGGACATGACATAGCCAAAGCCTTGCTCAGAGCAGCCTGGGGTGCACATATCCAGCGTGAGTGAAACATTTGAACCTCTCCTGTAAAACAGAGCAGTCAAAGTTTGCTTACAACAGACCCATCACTGCCAGCAATGAGAGATGAACAACTTTAGGAAACCACCCAGCTGGTTCTGATGGGGACATTTTGGTCACTACCTGTAAGAGAATGGGTGATGCCTCCTGTGTGGACAAGACCAGAAGGTGACTTTGTACTCTGAAACATCACCGGGGTAAGATCTTGGGATAAACTACCAGATAAACTTTAATAGAGACACAAAAAGCCAACCACCACAGTGAATAGTTTTTCTACTTGAAAAATGTTCTTTCCACAACTGTACATCATTAGAAGGGTAAAATGAAGGCCTCAACACTTTAACAGTTACATTATAAACAGAGATACAGTTCAGTGTAGAATTTTGAGTGTGAGCCACACAACAAACCAAAGAAGTCCAAGTGCCTACTATGAATAATGTTTTAAAGCACTTCTGAGCTTCTTTTAGTCTCACATATGACAGACAAAAGTAAGATTCCAAAGCCGTCAGCGAGTCTATATTTAAATATCTTTAACATAATAATAAAGCCATACAATGTGATGATTACTAGGTAAAGGTTCTATACGTCCACACAGTATACCTATTTTTGATTAATCTCAACTCAAAAAATTTAGTTAGAAGGAGTGTGCAGGAGCTATTAAAAACCACGTAAGCACACAGGCATGACCAACTCACAGAGAGGACAGAAGCTATCACTTGGATGGCTGCCCTTTCCTGGGCTCAGGAGTTTGTCCAAAAGAATTTGCAGCCAGCCTCCTGCTGTGATTCACAGCCATGGGAAAATGCCACTAGTGGCAGACATGGAATCTTTACTGACACCTTCCAAAGGATTTCACCTTACCCTCCTGTGTGCTATTAAACAGCTACCACATTTGTCCCCTGAAAGAGATGCATCTGACAGGAACTGCTTTTGGTTCTTTCAAGGTAGAAGAGGCTACCTACGTTAATAGTTCTCCAGCATGAGGAAATGAGATTATTTCTTCTTCAGCAACATTCAGTGGTGTTTGAATTTAGCTGTTGACCACCCTTTTAATTGCATAGCTGGTTAAAGAATGAGGGGGAAGTAAGAGAAAACCAGAATGGATGCCAAAGAAGCACAGGTAGGTAAATTAACACAACACCAAACAAAGGAAAAGTGACCAATGTGTAATGAAAATGAAGTTTGTCAGGGCACAGCTCAAACCTGAAATGATGTCTGTCTTCTCAAGGATGCAAGTATGTTGAAAACAAGTTTATATCTGAAGTGTTCACATTGTACCTAGTTTGAGAACTTCAATCAATTACTTTCATTCTTCCACTTCTAGTTATTTGACAGGTTTTTCATTGTAATTCATTACTTTAACAAATTGATTATTCCCCAAGTGACACTCCCCAATTCTCTTGATACAATATCTTCTGTGTAGGCTAGCAGTCACCTGAGGAGAAATGCCACATCTTTAAAGTGACAGAAATGGAATGAAATCAGGGATAGTGAAGAACACAAGTGACTCACGTATTTCAAGCCCAATCTTGCCTATAATGAAAAACCAACAAAGCAGCAGCCTCAGGAACAAGTCTCAGAGGTGACTGTGATCTCATAGAAAGGTAGAATAAAACAATAAAAGGTATAATATTTTAGGACAATGTTATAAAAAACCATAAAGTAAGAAAAAACATTCTAAACCCACAACAGTGCAAATTGAAAGCCTCTTCTGTAACAGTCCTTTTTATTGTGTTCTGAGGAGCTTTGGAAAATCAGCACTGTATTCTTAAAATCTATGTTCTGTCCTTTGTTTTAAGCTTTAGAGATGAGACTAAACTATGGTTAGCGCTCCAAAGAAGCTTGAAAACTGAGACATAAAGTAAGGTGATACTTTGCTGTACTGGGTCCTTCAGTAACTTCATTCTTACTCATAACATTTGCAGAATTTCTTCACAGGAATTCTATCATTAAGACCTTTTTTCTATTTCACTAGGAAAACTGAAAGGACACAAAACAGAAACATATTTTCCTTTAATCTTGAAACTGCCCTTTCCCAGCTGTGAACCTCTCTGAGAAGGTCCTGACTTGCCTGAGGAACTCCTCGTTTTAAGCTGCCCTTTTGGTTCAAGCAGTGAACACCAGCTCACCCCAAAGTTTCGTTATTGGGTTCATTTGAATCAAATTAATTTGCTTCTGGATTAACTCATTTATATGAGGAATACCAAAGACTATCACTTTTTCTGTGGTTTACTTTTGGAGAACAGGCTAGTCCTCCAGTATGAGAGACAGGAAAAAAATAATCAGCAAGACCCACCTCTTTCAGTGATAAAATCTTTCACTGCTCTGTAGGGGATTTCATGCAATGCAGTTGCTGTTTTGATGAATGGTGAGAGAGTGATCAAACACAAATGGATGTATTCAATGGAAGGAAATGACACTTTAGAACAGCACTTGTTGACAGTTGTCCAGAAATGATGTGCTGTTTAGCCAACATGCTTGTATTTATGACTGGACTGAAGACAGGACAGGAAATAAAGCAGGTGCTTGACTTTACAATCACATTTGAAAGTGACATTCATGAAGGCAATAAAGCTTCCTACTAGGCACAGAACTCCTAAACTCACAAAATCTGGGCGCAGACTCTTCCCTATTAGTCCGTACCTTTCTTGCAAGCCCACGGATTTAACGGTCAGAGTGGCTGGGTCTGTCTCCGCTTTAATGTCCATCACGCAGTCAAAGACTGGAGTCTCTGGCACGGGATCCAAATCTAGGAAGTCATCCTCATTTTTGTCCTCTGTCCACTCTGAGTACGTGAAGGAAGGCTGCCGGCTCACAGACTGCCGTCTGTCCTCTTGCAGCGGGAAGGGCGGGTCTGGTTGGGCTCTGAGGAGGTGCCAAAACTGGAGGAAACAAACATTTCAAAAAGTTTCTGCTTGTAGCCACCCACTCCATACAGCCTAGGGCATGGATCTTTAGGGCAGCATCCCAGCTGTATGTATGAGAATTGGAGAGTACTGAAGAGAACAGGAATGTTCCATGCAGGAGCGGCTTTGTGGTGCGTGTTACAAGGATTCACATCTACCCATTCAAACCTGCTTTCAGCCACAGAGGTTTCCACAGAGCTAGCCAGGCTTAACTCAGGGATATAGTGGAAGTGGAATGTGCTTGTGACCATCATATGCAAGCCAATGTGATACCACTGTCCTTTTGTTCAGTTTCTTATCCTTCCCAGGCTTGTTTACAAAAGAAAAATCCACTCTAGTATTCTACAGATCATACCTCTCCTAATTTAATGGCTTTCCACTTGAAATTTACACATAGTTGTCTTAAGTTAATGTAATTGAGCTGAACATTTTTAATGACTAGGCACTGTACCCCAAATTAATGCATAAACCCATCATTTTTTGAAGAGGCCTTAATTTTGATGTACCTGATCCTGGGGCTCAGAATGCCCATATCAGTTTTTGGCCAGGGGAAAAGACTGTGTTATAATCTAATTATCTGATTTGAATATGGTATAAGCACTAAATAATGAATCCTGTGAAGTTCTAAGACACAAGTGCAATTGAAAGTTTTTATTAGAAATTAAGGAAAGGTTTGAAATTGCATGAATCTAAAAAATTTCCGCATCATATCAGTTTGCACCAATGCTGTGATAGCCTAGATGATTTGGAAGCCAGATCAGTAAACTTCAAATCCTCTACACAGATTTCAGTTAAAAATCTCAGGCCCACCTCTGAATTCCAGGATCTGGAACCCTAGGCCATCTAGCATAGAACTAGGAGCAGTATGACTCAGGCTAATGCCATACAAACCATGCTGCATTGTCATGCATCCTTTTGAGACTGAGAACAGGTCTTATTTTCTACAGTAAAAGCCTCTTCTGTCCTTTTCTTGCATGGCTTTTAAATGACCAGTTGAATTTTAAAAAGTGCCACTAAAAAAAGGTCAGATTTCTCTTCCTAGGCTACTAAAGCATATTAGGATATCATGCAGGACAGTGGCAATTTCAACATTGGGAAAGAAAGGCTTGGTCATAAAGACACTCCTCAAAGGAAAAGATCATTTCAAGGTCTCTTCTAGGCAGTACATGGCTTAAAATTAATTTTAAGTAGGGAGGGAGCGATCATTCAGCTGAGACAAAGAGGAAAATAAAGAAAACTGTCTTCATGCAATAACCTCTTGTCTACCAGACTAGGATTTTAGAAACCGTGCCTGGTTCAATCCCCATTTTCAGTGTTCTGCCAATGATCATGTTATACCTTACGCCACAAATACTGATATAAGCAGATGTTTTCAAATTTGCAAACTGCAAAGCAGCATGACCTCAGACATCTGAGGGGAAGGTGACAGGTAGGCAGGAAGGGACAAGGCTCGTGTCCTCTCTCTAAACAGTCTCTCCTTCCTAATGTCCATGTTAGAGAGAACATACTGGGCAAGATGGGCCATTGGTCAGAGCTCACAGGACACTTCTGATACTCTGCAGCCCCGTGACTTATCCAGAGAGCAGGGTGACACAGAGTGACATTTGTGCCTCTACTCTAGCTAGAAAATTCTTAGCACAGACACAGGAATACAAACCAGTGCAAACTCATCAACATGGAAACTGTTCAAAAATATTTCTCTTCAAACAAGTTTTAACCAACACAAAAATGGGCCAAGTCTACTTTAATCTATTGTGGTATTCTTGTTCACTTGCAAGGAGTTCACATGCAAAGCTGTCCAAAGAGGGATCAGAATTTCTGACCACAGAGAGCTTTCATTTACCTTCTGTGCTAAGAATGGGTCAGCAATAAATGTTTTCAACCACTGAGAAATATTAATCTGGATAAGGTACAGCAGCATCAAAACCCAGAAAACTGCATAAGCTTTGCAAACCTCCTTGCCTACATCAATGATCACAATAATGGAGGCATTAACTATAATTACTTTCCCTTGCGAATGGTTTTTAGAAAGTCCATTTGCCTGACACATTAAACAGAAGATTTTCCACTGTACCACCCATGAGTGAACTTAACCATGGCATATAATATGACATTACTTCCTAGCAGGGAGTGTGGCCAGCAAATCAAAGGAGGTATTTCCCTCTCCTTGGCACTGAAGGAGCTCTACCTCAAATACTGTCTACAAATGTAGTTCCCCCAGTTTAAGATAGATATAGAAAAACTGGAGTGGTTCCAGTAGAGGGTTTTGAAGAACATCAAGGGTCTAGAGTACAGGAAAAAGGTGGAGGGAATTTGGCTTATTCAATCTGTCAAAGAGGAGGTTGTGGTGATCTAACTACTTGAAGGGCAGCTCCAGAGATGCAGACTCTTCTTTGTAGTATCAGCTGATACCACAAGGCACAACGGCCAAAAGCCTGCAGAAATTCAGCTCAGACATTTACATTTGTTAAATTCACATGAGACACTAGGAAAAAGCTCTTCCCCAAAAGTGCCACACAGTTGTGACACAGGCACACAGAGAGATGATAAATCTTCCTTCCTGGAAGGCTTTCAAAACCTGTGTGGAAAAATTCATGGTTGGCTTTACCAAGTGTTGGCAACAGCCCTGCTCCAAGTAGGATGTTAGACTAGCAATCTCTGCCCACCTACAATCCCATGATTCTAGGATGTACTTCATCATACCATGCATCATTCAAACAGCATGTGCATAGCACAGCTTCAACTTCCTGAGCTACCTGGGGTGCACCTCTGGAAGGACAGGAGGTGATGGTCTGCTTGCATGTTCAGCAGCAGCATTCCCACTCTAAGAGAGCAGAGTAGAGGGGTTTGAAAAGTGCAGTTAGAGTTCTCTGACATGACAGAGCTCTCCACAACTGTCCCATCTACCACATGAATTTGTGCCAGTTACACAATTCATGGAGAAACACAACACACTTCTGCTCCCCAACAGCTGACAGCTAACTAGATTAATGGTAGTCATGCCACTTAAGCTTGTTCTGCAGCTGGGGGACAGGACTTCACATTCAGAATATCAGTGGCACTCTGGAGCAGCTCCTTCTGCCATTGAAATCAATGGATGATGGTCCTGTTAAAGGACCACATTCCTTCTACTTCAGCACAAATAGTTTGCCCATCTGTGATGGAAAAAATTAAAGCAGTTTTTATATACCGTTCTACTTCAGTGCAATCCCCAATTCATCAAGAAACTGAGTAAGGCTAATTCCTCTATATAAAGCAAGCAGATAACTATACAGAAACAGCCCCAAAAACGATGCTTTACAATCAATTTGGGCATAACACCAACAACTTTTGTTAAATAAGACATCTTATAAAAACACTGAAAAAGAGTACCAACATAGTTCGTGCTGTATCATAACTTACCAGAGATCCTACAAATAGCAGTCCTAGAGAAGCCAAAGACAGCAGGATATATGATACCACAACACTCCCAACTGTAGTCAGGCTCTGTGGAACAACAGAATAGACAATGATTCATGAAGTATTTCGGGGCACAGTACAGTGTGTGCATGCATGTTCTTGCCCAAGTGTGTATTCTCTCCCATGAAGATTTACTGATATCATACTCACCTGTGGAAAAGCTGCCATCACTACCAAAAACATGCCAGGCTTTGGAGAAGACTGAAACTGAAACCATCTCAGAAGGTCTAAACCCCAGATTTCACTGTGAAGGCTAAGAGATCTGCTTCCTCCCCCCCACACTTTGCCAAAGTTGAGATCTGAATCCACAATTCAATTTTGCAGACTGGACCAACACTTCATTGCTACAGTCAGTGTGATTTTATACTGTGGCAAAGAGCTTTAAACAAAACTTAGTACTGTTCCCAGGTTTGGGGATCTTTAAATAGAATCCAGCCACAGAGGAGTTTTCTGTGTTTTCAACATATTCAGTAAAACACCATCAAGTTAATTCACACCACTGGCAGTAGAATTAATTCTGATGTCTTAGTCATTTTATAGTAGTCTATAGTTCAACCTGTTCTCTGTAGTAGATGCAAAATTCAGTTCTAATGGGCTTCAGTGAGCAAGGAATTTTACTGTTTTTCTTCTACTAGTACAGCTAATGAGAAATTTGGAGTTAAGAGCTTCCATTTGTTTATTTTAACATCAGAAGATTTCTTTGCCTACACTGTTTTCAAGTGTAAATTTGCACAATAAATAGTGCTATCATAAACACTCCTCAAACATATGCATGAACATCTGCACAGAGTCATATTTGGGGTGTTCTTGTGGTGCATTCTAGGAATTAGTTTCCTCCGTGAAGGACAATTATTGTAAGTCAAAATTATACAAATCAGTGATTTTCTGTAAGGAACAACAATTTGTTAATGATTGAGCCACTGCAAATAAGACACAGGCAACACTCTGTGAAGAGCTCTGTGCATAATAAAGCCAACTGCAAAAGGGCAAAGAGAAAGTGCTTCTTTCAAAAAACTCCAAAAGAGCAGGTGACATGCAGCTCATAAACACTGAGAAAACAGAAAACAGTCTCCACTGTACTCAATCACAAGAGGCACTGAATCAGATTTTCTATTAGAACTGCGAAGACTGTGCCTCAAAGATTATGTACAATGGATCTAAGCATTCTGATAGCAAATATATTTCATCAGATTTTTGAAAATAGCTGTTCACCACTTAATTAAGGTTCTGTCCACACTAGAAAAATCTGCACTGGGTATAATTACCAGTAATTTATCAGATGAATCATTCTGCTATACATGTCATCATGTCATGGTGAGAAGCTAAGTAATTTTACTGGGGTAGCTCTGTAGATATAATTGAATCTGTGCACTTGAAATACATTTCCTGTACACAGATATGTTCTAAACACTCAAAAAAATTATATTTTTGAGACTATGGTGTGATTTGCACCTTTTATATAGGTTGATACATCCTTCCAGAATTTAAGCTTCTATTCATCCTAACAAAGGAAGTTCCAGCTCCCCCTTTACTGTGGGCTAAACCTTAATGATATAACTTCTTATTGCTTTGTTCCATTTGCAATAATTTGCACATAATGAAAAATCTGCTGTGCTGACCTAACATCAAAGCCAAAAAATCATCCCAATATATCAAAGATAAAATATTCATATGGTTTCAGAAAAATCTTCTATCATTTCAGGATATACACATGAAATAGACACATATTATACTTATCAGAAGAGATATTCGAAGCACCATCCAAGCCTACTGACATCAACCGTATAACCAGAGAGGAGCACAGGGACCTACCTCCCCTTGATCTGAAAAAACCTGTTTAAATGGGGTAAGCAAATAAGAGAGCAGGTCGAAGGCATTCTGAGCTGCTGGGATGGTCCCGTAAGTGCTGTACCACAGCATCATGCAGAGAAGCTGTGCAATCAATCAGAAAAGATGTAATTAGCATCTCTCATTATACACACACTCATTTTCATGTCAAGACTGCATAATTAACGAATTTAGTTAGCATTGATTTGGTGTTGATTATCGCTTTTGCTTTAAGAAGTCAGGTATTTTCTAGGCTGTAGCTTAACAAGAATAAAAAGACTGAAGGCTCCAAGCTCGGCCACTATTAGCTACATGTGCATCACTGAGTTACACAGGCCCCTCTGACCCTCAGACTGCCCAGAAACAGCAAGTGGAGCAACACTGAAAGAGCAACAAGTTCCTCTGGCTTCTGAAATTTCAGGAATACTACTTCTAGATCAAAACTAGTACTTGCATGAGCTTAGGATATTATTTAAAGACTTTTAAGGCCTCTCTCAAAGCCCTCACAAATAGCCATGTTTCACATAGGTGTCACTGTAAATACACACACAAACATACACACATGGAAACTTCTCATTTGAAGCACTTAAGGGTGCTGCACACCCCACAGTTAACATAAACTGCAAAAGCAATGGTTTTATATTTAACATACCCACAGAGAGATGTAACCTCATCCCCAGCAGTGAAGGGCACACCACAGCTTTAAAGAATACACCTCCTGCTCCACTTGTTACCAACATGTGCCTTTACCCCCATAAATATCAGCTACAGAAAACGGATTTGGTGGGGTATTGGTCGTTTGGCAAAGGAGGCGTTTGCAGAGCAGCAGGATGGGAGTCTGGGACATCAAAAGGCAGGGGCTGTTCTCAAGGCTGCAGAAATGATGAGTGCACCTATTCCCACTGCTACATCTACAGTGAATGAGGACACCTCCCAAGCCAGAGCATCCCAAAGCCACGGCAAGCTGCCTTACCAGTATCTGTGAGAGCACAAACAGGTACATGCTGTCTCCGGGTATTAATCCATTCCACCGGGGAGGCCAACCGAGCACTGCTGTTTTCTGGGAGGCTTTCAGGGACTGCTCCTTCCTGTTCTGCTCTCCTTGCCGCCCTTCAGCTTCATCCACGGACTCCATAGCAGCCGGACGGGAGCAACCTTCACGTGAGAATGACATGTGCAGGGGATGAATGGGATGTGACCCTGCAGGCACCGCGGGGGCTGCGGGGCTATTGTTTTCCTGGAGACGATGGTTACCTCTCAGTTCCGCCTCAGCAAGCGCAGCTCAGGATTGTGAGCGTCACACTCTGTTAGTGCAGCTTTATTCACCTGCCTTCATCAGAAAAAAGTGAGTGTGGGCGGATAAATTATTTTCCCTTTCTTTCCGGAGGTGCAGATTCTGGGCTTTGTTGTTAACAAATTCTCATTTACATTGCTGCACTTTTTCATTTTTACTTTTTAAACGAAGCTACCTGTGCTATTGCCTAGCTACACACTTCCCAGCTACATGATGGCAGAGCACCCATTTTACCCCTTCCTGTCCCAATTTTTCTATTTCTTTTATTTGTCTGCTTTGTCTAATTCGATTATAAACTTCTGAGGTAGAGACTGTTTCATGTTATGTGTCTGAATAGTGCTCAGGGACTCTGGGTTTTGGCTGAGCGTCCTAGGGCACTAATAAAATAGACTTTATTCCAATAACCTACTTCTTGGATGAATTCATACTCAAGAGCTATTTAATAATGTTGCAATGCTGTTCTGTTCAGCAGAAACAACCACTGGCGTGGCTATTCCCTCAGTAACAGAATTCTGAGTAGAGTCTGTGTAGATATAAATTCATTTACAAGTGAGAAGGAGTTAAAGATCAGAATCATTAGGTGTAAGCATTACTGCCTTAATCTTTGTACCTGAGGAATGCCCCAAGGTTGCCCTGTGTACTGCAGACTTAAATCTAAACCACTCTCCTGTGTTCCAGAGAAAGGCCACACCATTGGTCCTTACATGGTTTGTTGAGGCCAGGTTTCTATAAAACGTTCCTCCCAGCAAACATTCCTCTAAATGTCTCACAACACAGTAACTCTAAGTCAGATAAGCACCCATTAACTAGCCACAGCTCTAATCAGGTAAATGAAATAGATTTTTGTAGCAGCTGAGGGTCTGGCCATAGTAAGAACTCGTATTTTAATAATGGCTTTTTCTAATTCTAGACATCATGGGAAGTCTACCTCTCAGTCCTAAAAGTCAGAAAGTTTCAAGCTTCTAAACTGCTTCATGTCTCACTAGATTCGAACAAGAATTGAGAGGAAAATACTTGTTAATGATTGCCAATTTTTTCCTGCTATTTTTGTGAGATGTTTATGTTCTCTGTTTTGGAACAGGAATTTGAAATTTAGCAGGGACAGAATCTTCATGTCAGAAACTATTTTTGTCATCCTTGCAGAGACATGCACCTGTGGCTGAGATTTAAAGCTCTAGAAATATCTACTTTCTTATAGTTTATTATTGTTTGCTCCCAATATCTAATCTTCCATTTTCACTAAACATAAGTTCTGCTTTTCCTTTATCTGCATTAAATAATGTACTTCTGTCCTTAAAAACGATTAATGAACATATTTACTATTTTTCCAAGTTCTGATGATTTCCTGTCTTGCATAGTCTCCCCCAAATCTCAGGATAAAATATACACAGTGCAAAACTAAAACAACATTGGAAAGACAACCAGAGCAAGGAATGCAAGGAGCCAGGGAATACAGATTTCACGCTCAGCTTTCAGCTGGTTTTTATAAGTTGTAATATTTCATATTTCAGAACATTTTTTTTTTAAACTGACCAAAGGTGCTGCCTTATGTAGCAGGTAAACAGCATTTTTTTGCTTCATACTTGTAACATTCTGAGATTTTACAAGGTCATTTCTGGTTGGAAACAAACCCCTGACTATAATACAATGATGTGAAGGCCATTTAACTGCATCTTCTGGAACAAAGATGTCAAAGTTAGTGCACTGCTCTGTGTCTGTAACCATGGGGATCTGTGCCTCTCCACAGCCCAGAAGTCCAACTCCTGGAATTCCAGTGTTGTCTAGTAACACTTGTACAACTGTAGGGGTCACATTCTCCTTCTTAAAACTGCCCTATATGAAGGACAATAGACCACTCTTACTTTCAATTATTTTCACTGCATAAGGTAGAGAGACCTGGCCTGGGAGCCCAGGATTCCAGCTCAGCTGAACTGATACTGTTATCAAGAGGTATTTTCACCAGTACAACAGAAGGCAAAAGGTGTAAGAACTAAAATAATGGAGAACTGGCTGAATTCATACACATAGATAAATAGATACATGTCTTGGATATACAAAGAGAAGGTCTAGTATGAACTAAAGTCCACTTCAAATTTTTCTCCTACAAATCCCAAAAGATTAAATTCTAACAAATATAATGACACCCACCTTGGGCTCTCTATTGATTTAACTATGCCAGCTTGAAACAGTCCTTCAATTAGCACTCATATGTTATCTTGCAATCCTATATTCCCATATTGCTTGCCCTAATGGGCTCAGGATTTTTTTCAGTTGTAGATGAGGTAATGAGCGAAATACCAGCAAGGTTTTCTTGTATCAAGGTGAATGTGAAGGTCTTGAGAGAGCTGGCAAGGATGACTGCATCCAGGAATGAACTGAGCCTCTCCCCTGCTAGTGATTTGACTGTGAAATGTAGCATCCATGTGATAGTTTCCTCCTTTCCTGCATCATGGAAATGGAGATCCAAGTTCCATGAGTACTTCTACTTTGGCACAAGACTACACTTACTAGGAAAAAAACACCCTTTGGCAGAAGAATTAAAAGGTCTCTGACATCTGTAGCAGCCATATGGCTTGTGAAAGCAAGCTGAAATTTCAAAACAGCACCATAAACTTAAACTCATTCTTGCTGTTCAGGGAAAAACACTTTCTGGATCATGCCAGGGATCCATTCATCCTGTATTCTTTCCTTAAGCAGTGCCACCAAAACAAGCTGCCAAAAATACTCGACATAGCACTGCATATTATCACATTATGGAATAATACATAGGGAAACATCTTTCTTCACTCAGAATGTAAAAGCTGGCTTCTGTGACTCTGGCAGTGCCCATTTTAACCCCTCCTGTATCTATCTTCTTTTTTCTGATTTCATATGTGGGTACATAACAGGCAGAAGAATGAAAAAACACCTATATAACTCTCAGAAAAATAAGTGCTCAGAGTACTAGTCTTAGCTGAAACACTAAAAGGTGCTGCAGCAGTAATAAGCAAGTCAACAAAGCCTTACAGTAACAAACATGCCACGATCCCATCAAATCCTGCTGTGGGTGAGGCATTAGCAGCTCTGTAACTCAACTGATTCATACTTAAAGCCTTCAGAGAAAAACAAAACAAAAAACAACCTCTCAGAACCTCACAGCCTGGCTGTATTTCCTAATGAAGTTAACATTTTAAAAAGAACTTGTGCACGGGTGCTAATGCTCAAGGACTTGGCACAGCTCCATTGGCAGACTTAATTTAACAATGTATTTTTGAGACAAAGACCTATTCCTCAACAAAACTGTGTTTATAACAGAAAGAAAATGCACTCCAGCAATGAAAAGACAGTACTCATACAGTTATTAGACATTTATGTACATCCATCACATTGTCCCTGTGGGAATTATGCTTCTGGGTTGGATGCTACTGCCTCTTCACTGGGAAATGCAAATTTTGTTAATGATGGATATACACGAGACACACAAGACAGGAGGGCAAGAGGGTCCTCACCTGTTCTGCCAAGTCTCAAGCTGCAGCAGCCAACAGCAGCTTGGCTGCATTGCCCCCAATTGTTTTAGGTGTGTTGAGGTACATATCCCTCTGAACCTGTCCACAGCTTCATGATGGCCATATGTGATGAGAATCTGTAGCAATGGACCACGGAGTGGAAGCACAACAAAGTGGGAACATGCCAGCAATACCTCACATCCATCAAGATTACCAATGTCTCAGACCAGAGTCTTAAGTCTGTTTATGGCTTCTCCATCTTCAGGTGTCCAAATGCAGTGGCCTACTGAAATCTCTGCCTCTAATTTTCATCTAATTGCTACCGATGGAAGAACAGTAGATAAAAGTACACTATTAAGATGGGTTTCAGTCCACAGCTGGAAAGAATTCCAACATGCACCTCAACTGAACACAGAGGACACAGCCCTTGGCATCGTAGTTCAAGATCTGGTCAAGACCTTGTTAAATACACACATCATAAGAAATCCTGATTGCAGGCAAGTCCAGGTGCTGGAAAGACACATCAAAGCTGAATGAGCTGCCTCAGAGTGCACATGAATGAGAATGAGCTGCACATGAACAAGAGGCAGCTTGTGCTGGGAGTGTAAAAAGCCTGCCTATCCAAAGAATGGTGCCTTAGGAGAACGGTATTGGCTAAGAAGCAATCTCTTTTTTGGTTGCCACTGCAGCATGATAAAGATGGAAACTGAATAATTCGCTTTCTTTTGCACTGCAGTGGTATGGGAAGAAGTGGGTAAGAGGAAGGGGACCTCTCATACTTGTATGGCAAACACAACTTGTATACTTATGTTCTTCACTCTGCAGGAAACCAATTAGTGGGGCACGCTTTTATAACTCCAAGACTTCTAGTAAATTCCTTTACGAACAGCAACCTAATTTGTTAAGTAGTAAGCATGACAGAAGCTGCATCATTACTGTTTACAGACAAATAAAATCCACCAGCAAGGAAAATCTGTTTCTTCTTGATTCTGTCTGAACTCCTGACTCATCTGGTAAGTTAATGCTGAAAATTTACACTAAAGATATAATGATCTGTGTTGAAAACTGGGGATGCTATCTCCCCCATTATTCATTTTTTTTTTTTACCTTTCTGATCATGACAACTGCTGCTCTGCTTGATCCCTGAGCTGCTCTGTTTACAAGAGTTCAATACATTTATGTTTTCCAAAGGGCTGAGTAAAATGCTGCTCATGAGGAGTGCATCTAGGCCCCAAAAGTATCCAGATCAAAAGCCACAAAGAAAAACATCCCTAGATGCACCCCACAGCTACTTGCTACTGACTGACTGGAGATAGAGGGGATTTACAACAATGCAATCTCCTTAGTACCACCATTTCTATTCTGGATAAAACCCAAGTTTTAGCTGCCAAGAGTTTGTGGTTGGTAGATCTTGCATTTGTAATGCAAAACCACATTGAGAGCTACTTCAGGAAGTATCAGACAGCTTAATTCAAACACAAGCAACAAGCCAAGCAGATCCATGGATCCCATTACATCTACCACTAAATCATGCAAGGCACCAAAGCAACCCTGAAATCGCTTTAGTATCCAACTTCTCCAATTCCATTGGCAACATTTCTAACAAAGCTGAAGAAGAAAATTTGCTCTTGAAATAAGTTCTGCTGAAGAGAATACACAGCCCCTTTGCCACCTTTGCTGTGTGGCTGCACATCTCCATCCGTAAAGGTCCTTCTCTCATCTCTGAGGGGGCAGCAACCTGGTGCCGGAGTGTGCAAGAGGAAGAGCTGCCTTTCCGCTCAGCAGCTCCCTGCTGAACTGCTGAGTCACACGTTTTCTCTGCACTGAGTTCACACTGCTCCCACTCAGTCCACCTGCCACTTCATCTGGGATGGGTGGGAGGAGAGAAAGGGAGGTGAAGGCAGAAAAAACGTTCATGTTCACCCAGGACCATTATTATAATACCGCAGGGTCACATAGAATAGCAAGCCTGCAAGCTGCTAGAGAGGGATGGAGAAAAGAAATGCCAGACTGCCAGAAAAACTGCCTCCCCCTCCTCTTCAACAGGAGGAGACTGGCCATCAAACAAGCTGCAAATCTCATCTGATTCCCAATCAGTCACCTATGTTATGTGCTTGCTGATGTGTTCTGTGAATTTCAGGGTATGGACAAGGCTCTGCTGTGATTTAGAAGAGCTTTCAAGCTGCTGTGATTTTTCCAACAGTTCAACAGCTACTGTGTCGTAATTGCCTGGCTGCCACAGGGAAGTGCCAAGTGATAAGTGAAAATATCATCTGGATAGATTCCAGCTCCTAAGGGCATCTTCAGCTGAGTTGCTGCAGTGGAAATGTCCACCAGCTCCAACTTTCGTCATGAAATAAGATGAAGAGAAAATCCTAGACATTTTATTGCAGGTTCCATAACACTCAAGTGTAACAGGAACCAACATCTCCTACTACCTGTTAAATTCTTGTACAGAAAAGGAACTCTGCTATCAATGGTGGGAAACATGTTTGTCATGGTTACAGGGGGCTCAGATTACCCTTAGGTTGGGCTGTACACATGAAAACAAACATTTAATTCAATTACCAAGGTAGTATTTTTTCTGTTTTTAGAGTTCTGGACAGTACATTTATAAGTAATGAAATAAGAAAATGTCCAGAAGCTTAATTTTTAAAATCCATTTCTGAAAAACCACTTCTGAAACTAACTTTCAGACTGTATGAGGACAACTGTGATTAATTTTCAGACTAATGTTTAACCCACTGCTACTGTTAGCAGAGAAACTGAGGCTTGTTTGGAGCTAAATAAGGATTTTGTTTTATTAAACAGAACTAATGATTCAAAAAGTAAGCCTGTTTCTCCTGCGAGAAAGAATCTGTTCTTAGTTAATGCTCAGTCTTACTTTTTAGTGATTTTAGTGCAAATCTCTGCAAATGTGCTTGTGCTCTACAGACCTGAAATGCAAACACAAAATCCAGCCTCAGAGGGTGAAGTGACATAGCATTAAAATGCCTTTCTATATCAACTTTCACTCTCCATCCTACAGAGTGGCTCACTGTGGTGTTGTTCAAGAAACAGTTAAGGAAAAAAATGTAACTGCAGTGGAAAAGAAATATGGGGAACAGAAAAGCAAAATTCATAATCTTCTCAAATTCCCCTGCCACCATACAGTGTTTTTTGTTTCAAATAATCAAAAGAATTTGCAAACCACAATTTTAAAAGACAGGATGCCAGCCTACAAAGTCATCCCTGTAGAGGGAAGGATGCAGCCTGACATCAGAGATTCTGTTTTATTGAAGGGAGAGTCTGGGGGACTTCATCTGACATGTCACCGAACCCTCCCTTTCTGGTAGAAACCAAGTATTCCATACAGCACTCCTCTCATACCTAGGGTCCTACACACTGGTGTTGACTGATTTACGATTTATGTTTGCTTCAAAACAAAATATCAAATGGTGCCAAATTACAGCTCTTAAGTGAATGCAGACCCTCAGAGGGTAGAGACACTGAATATTAATTTGTATTGCACCCACACACAATCAGCAATTGCCATCTTTTAATCAGGGCTCAATTCAAAGCTTCTTTTGTTTGATTTTGTCTTTTCTCCTTTCCTCTTAACCCTCTCACAGAAGGTCCATCTGACTACCAGTGAATACTGAATACAATTTTTTTTTAATGAAGAATAGATTTCTTTGTTATGCTGTTTTCTTCACTGAACATTTTCAAGTGGCTGGTGATAATTTTGGAGCTGCAATGAGATTTTGTAAGCAGACTACAAGTTGACTTTCAGTGGAGTTGGTTGTCCCAAATTAATCCCAGGCTGCAAGCTCTCTTTAACACTGAAAATGGAAATCCACAAAGCAGCTCTGTAATTTCACAATTCAAGAGATAAAGGCTTAGAATGCTCATGAATCAGCCTTGCACAGGCAACACAGGCAAGGAGAACTGTCAGTGGAGCAGCGATGGGGATCGAAATGTACAGCTTGAACTGCCTGAGACAGGATAACCAACTCTCCCCCTTCCAAACCCTAATTACAGTTTCTGTGCCTTTACACTTTAGCTACAGGATATACTTAAATGTACCTGAATACATAATCAAAGAATAGCAATAATTCAGAACCAGACAAACGTCCTCTTCAATAAAAGAGTGACTCTGACAATTAAAAGAAACAAGCGCGTTCTGGTATCACACACTTTTGAAAATATTTGCTATTCATAAAAAAATAAAGGATATTTTTTTGGTCAAATTAATAACTTCTACAGTATTTCTACAGTCATAATGCTAATGCCACTGTATGTTTCTAATGTCTCCTCAGTGACTGGCCTGGCATTCTGTAGGTATTAGATCTGCTTTCTGCTTTGGTGAATGAGAGGATTTGCACCTTGAAGAAGAAGGGTGATTTGCTGGCTTCCTTCCAGGTTCAAATGGGAGCGTTTTGATGTCATTCATTTGGGGAATGCTTTACTAAGTGACTCAAATCTTATGCCCTGGAGCCTTCACAAAAAAATATTTAGGAAAGCCACTATCACATTAATTTCTAAGATATTTTCTTTCCTGAGCAAAGTAAATTATATCAAGACCAGTCTCAACAATCATCTTCAGCCACAAACCTGATACATGCCCCAAGGGTATTATGCCAAGTATAAGCATTTTGCTTTCTTTCATGCATTTTAAAAGGCTGCGCTTGCACTGCTTGGCTTCCTCAGAAAGCAGCAGTATCACTCAGACCTTCTAATTTAGGCTTTGAAATATGCACTTGTAGAGATAAGGGTGTGGGCATCCACAAACAGGATCAATTTTATTTCTGTATTAGAGCCCTATTTCCATTCAGGGCTACAACATTATGGACCCTAATGGAAACTCAGCACAACTAAATATCATTGTTTCCAGTTCAGTACTCTGCTACCTCTGTAACTGCACTCCCTTCATGTTAGAGGCATCCTTAGGTTACTAAAGTGTCAGAAGAGTAACAGTTTTGAGCTCTCCTTCTCCCTAGCTATCCTCGCAGGAGCACAAAAAGCGAACAATGGAAGTAGAAAGTGGTAACAGTCCTGTGTCTAGTCTACCCAGGTTCCTATACTGTGCTCATCAACATGGATACACAGCCTTAAATAGTAAACTAAAAAGATGCAACAGCTTGCCTTCTCATCCTCTTCCCAGGGAGGAAACATGCACTGAGCAATGTTTTGTCTAGACAGATAAGCAGATATGCACAAGTTGTTACGGCTCTCAGTTGGAGAAGGTGACACAAAAAAAGCACACGCTGGTGATGAGCTTTGCAATCATTCCGGGAGGATTTTGCACCGCTTCTCTGCGATCATGAGCTTCCCTCTATGAAACAACCCAAAGGAACAAACCTCTCATGGACTCATGTATCCCAAGGCTCTGCTCCACCTCACACCACACAGCCTCGTGCTGAGTTACCATAGCAAGAGCTGACATTAACCCACAGATCACCAAGGTGGTAAGCAAACACCATTTTGGATCATGCATAAGCAGAGCATTTCTACTTCTGGCTCCAGACTGGGATCACAGACAACCTAGGGATTTTCATTCTGTACTCCAGCAAAGGCTGCAGAAATGACAATGATCTGAGGTTGCATGGAAGCAGGAGGCACGTATGCTGCATCTGTGGGAGGCATATCTGCCAAGGAGGCACACTTAAAACCTCCCATTGCTTCAGGTACAAAAGGCATCATAGTATGTCCTATTCTGAGGATGAAAAGACAGGAATTTACACCCTCAACTATGCAACATAAATCAGGACTATTAAAAAATATTGTTTTGTCAGGGCTTGATTGAAGCTTTTCTTTCTTTTCAGAAGTTCCAGATTTCGTAACATCTATAATTCAGGTCACAAAGGCACCAAACATTCTTATGGACTCTGAGTTGCCCCATAGTTTTGTCTCCATGTTGAAATATGTTATGTATATTGCATACATTGGAATATGAGTGGTCAATTGCTTCCCTTAGGATGCTCCTTCTGAAGTGTGGGTGACACTATGTGTCAATGGGAAGCAAGATTCAATCCACAGAGCTGTATCTCTGCTATGCTCTCCAGAACACTTAATCTGCATTAACAGGAGATGCCAAACACCTCATACCAAGTCTCCTCCTACACTTGACTTCAATATGAAGAATAAAGTACTGAGTAATCTTGTAAATCTCATTCTTAGCTTCTAAAGACCAGTGCAGCACTTCCAAACCATCCCACCTCTGTCTTCCTCCACATTACTTCAAGATTCTACTAAAAATTTTTTTGTTTGCACCCCTCATCTCCCAATGCCAATTATTTACAACAAAACTGCTTGGTCCTTTCCTGAAGGGTTTGTTAGCAAGGTTTTGGTAGCAGGGTGCGTGGGGGATACAAGGATGGCTTCCTTGAGAAGCTTCCTCATGTCTGTCAGTCCTAGTGCCAGCCAGCTGGCCAAGGCCAAGCACATCAGACAGTAGGAATGCCACTGGGATAATCTGTTTCAGAAGGAGAATAAAGTTATGCACAGAAGTAATGTGGCCATGGAAGAAAGGATTGAGAATATGTGAGAGGAACAGCCCTGCAGACCCCGAGTCAGTGCAGGAGGGGCAGGAGGTGCCAGAGCTGGGATTCCCCTGCAGCCTCTGGAGGAGGCCATGGCAGAGCAGGGCCAAAAGAAGGTGGTGACTCCATGGTAAGCCTGTGCTGGAGCAGGATCCTGGCAGGGGGACCTGCAGAGCCAGGGAGAGAGGAGCCCATGCTGGAGCACCCTATTCCTGAGGGAGCACAGCTGCTGGAAGGAACTCACTGGAGCAGCCCATGAAGGACTGCAGCCCATGGGAAGGACTCACATTGGAGAAGTTAATGGAGGACTGCCTCCCATGGCAGGGACCCCACACTGGAGAAGGGGAAGAACTCTCCTTCCTGAGAAGGAAGCATTGGCAGAAACATATGATGAACTGAATAAGAACGCCCATTCTCCATCTCCCTGAACCAGTAAGAAAGAGGTGATAGAGAATTGGGAATGAAGTTAAGACCAAGGAAGGATGTGCTTTTAAGGACTTGTTTTACTTCTCATTATCCTGCTCTAATTTGGATTGGCAATAAATTCAACTACTTTTCTGGAGTTTTGCCTGTGACAGTAACGGGTGAGTTGTCTCTCCCGATCCTTATCTCAACTCATCAGCCACCTGTTATATCTTCTCTCCCTTACCCAGTTCAGAGGGGGGGTGACAGAGACACCCACTTTGGTGGGTGCCTGGCCTCCAGCAAAGGTCAAATCACCACAGTAGCCTTAATTATGTTGGGAGGATCATAAAAAGAATCAGCAAGAGCTACATTTTATCCATAGCCCAGGTAGAAGCCCTGTGTTCTATTGTCAGACATGCTGAGCACAGGCACAAAAGACAAAAGAGTAAGCAGGGCAGCATAAAGTCCTATTTTTGAGGGATAACTGTAACATCATATTTCATCCTTTCATCTCCACAGATCTTGAAATGATCTTATCAGCTGAATGACAATAGCATCCCTAAATCCATATGTGCATGCAATAGGAGTAGCACTTTAGTAGCGTGTTAAAAAACCTCAAGAACAAAGGAAGCTTCACCTTAGAGCTGTTTCAAAAGCATTTTTCTGTACAGAAAAATAACACGGGCTCATCAATGTGCTGGCAAAGGACATTCAGAACCTATCAGTACCAGTGAGGACACAGGATGCTAAAAGGGGCCATTTTGAGAACACCTGTACAAACCTGACAGAAAGAAAAATGACCTATTCTGAAAAATAGCTCTGTATTTATCTTTGTCTCTCAGAGAAGGCATACAAAATGGAAGGCATTTAGTGTCTTTCAGGAGTGCCATCCCTCTTATCAAAAGGCTGCAATATTGGTAGATGAAACTTTTACCTGTTTCAGCAGGAATGTTGCCTGTGCAAAGAGGTTGTGCAAGTCTTACAGTCTAACCAGCTTCCCTTCAATTTCTATGAGAGACCTTTTTGACATACACAGAGGGAAGGGAAAGGCATTCAAACTGATGAAGACTGTGCAAAGCAGCAGCTTTGGACTGTCATCTGAAGGTCAGTCTCCAAAAAACAGTATTCATTTTCCTATTGTCAAACAACCTGAATAGACAGGACTTTTAACAGAATATGTTAGTTGATTGAATCTGGAATATTAATAGGTTTTTCACAACACTGTTGCATTTTTTTCTATGAAAAGCAGTGGGAAAAAATAGTTCTATTTAAAAGTGGTAATAGCTGTAGTCTTTGAACATATGCTTAATGAATAAATCTGTTAGGAAAAAAGCCTTGTGTGTATTGGAGGGGGGTAGTATGTTTGTTCTCACTTAAAGTGTGCCACGATGACAATCATCAACAGCAAATGGCATCTATTGTTGGGACTAAAATAAATTTCATTTGGCCATTTACTTTCAGGTGAAATTGCTCCTTTAAATAACACATTCTTTCAGTTAAACAGTTGAGTTGAAAATAAAGCAATAGCAGATCCATGTCATTAAGGACACCTGACAAGCTCTTTGGTAGGTGCAAAGAACCACAACATAGCAATACCCAGGCAGCTTGCTGCCACAGCATGGGGTGCAGCACACAGAAAGCCACCAGCCCACAGGGAAGAGGTATTAGGATCCCATGGGGAGAGCAGCCTAACAACCCAGTGCCACCACACTGCAGCAGTGGGCGCAGTCCCAAGGATGAAATTATACAGGATACAGCAAAACACGGGACCTGAGCAGAATAGACTCAGCAAAGCTTAAATGACAACCAAAAACCTGTGGTGAAAAACGCACGAGAACAAACTCAACTTACTGTGCTGCCATTTGCATGAGCAGGTGGATAAATCTAATAAGCTGGTAGATTTGTTTGTGAAATTAAAATGCCAATTCCATACACTGGGAAGTGTGAAAAATATCCACAGTCAAGCCAGAGCTGGCTGGATATTTTTAAAGGAAGCTTGACAGATGTTGTGAAAATGTACTGCGAGAGTCAAACCTGTCAATATTTACGCAACTCTTCTGTTGAAGAACTTCATGTTCTTCTCATGGAGTGCCTGAATCTCTCATTTCTCCACTTAAACTGAGAGTTTAAGCTCCTCAGTTCCACTCTGAATGCTCCAAAGGAAGATTCACAGAGGCAGACTCCCCTTCCTGTTCTTTTTTCCAGTTACATGCTTAACGATGACTCTCTTTTGGCAACAAAGCCAGATCTCAGTTGGGAGGCTCATTTTGTGGTGAAAGAGCCATGGGACCTCCCAAGTTCCATTCAACTAAATCTCCTAGTACAACACAATGCAGTTGGAAAATTAACAAATCTAATGGGTGAGACCATACCACGATCACCTCTTCTTTGACAGGTAGCAGGGCTGGGGAGACTGCTTTAGCCAAGCATGTGCCAATGCCTGCTCTCCATTAGTTTTTTTAACTTCTCAATCCATGCAGTCCCTCCTCCTCTCTCCTTTTAGAGTTTTCCTTGTGAAGATGCAGAACAGGCCCAGATCTTAACAAAGATCAGAGACCACGTGTAGGTGGAAAGAGATAAGAAGATTCACAAACAAAACAAATCTTATGTTCCCAAGACTTCTTCTCCAAGACAGAAAAGTGATAAAATTGAGAAAATATTCCACCATTAAAACCCCTAATTCCTGAGGCTGGTACTCCACAACTACTCGCCTTTTAATGTTATCCTTATTGAAGTACTTGGTTTGTTGAGGCTTCTTGCATTTCCCCATGGAGAAGTCACCAGCAGGCATAAGGAAAGCATGAAACTTCAGTCAGCAATCTAGTAAGGCAGAGGTCAAGAAACCATGATTTCCAGAAACAGTAGAGGTTTGAGATATGGTGACAACATTAGATTTCCAAAGGGTGTCAAATTTATCTTCTGTGACAGTCCCTATTGCTGAAGAACAAGCTTAAAAACTAAGTTTATAAAACTGTTGCACACGGACCATGTGATGTGTCACCAAAATTCTGTTCTCAAAAATTAATAGTTGTTTTACTAGGCTGATTTTCAGCTTATTTCAGCTATGCTATTTGTTTGTCCATTAGTTAGTCAGTTAGTCCACCAAGCCAAACTAGTTCCCATGAGGCATGCATTTGATTTAGTATGTAACAACATGTGCAATTCAAAATACTGCACTGTTTTGGACCTCACATCCCTGAAACAGGTTCTTTACTATTTTTGACTTAAAAATGTGTGTTCTATGACTTTAAACTGGGTCCTACAAAACCGCTCTCAGCAGTTAAGCTAGACAATTGACTAGCAGCAACAAGCAGAGCAAGGAGAAGATAAAATACAGATGGCAAAAGAAGGTGTGTACTTGGGAATAATGGGAAAGAGAATATCTGATAAGAGAGGAAAGAAGGAAAACAAATACATGGCCACAGAAGAGAAGCCTACAGGAGGAGGAGGAGTGTGAAAAGCCTGACAGAAGGACTGAGTGGAGACTAAAAACAGCATCTGGCAGTAGCTCAAATCAAACAAGGTAGCATATGCAAGAAGTACAGCATACTGAAAACTTCCTTCCTCTTGGGTATTAAATAACCTCAGAATTCAGACAGTCTTCCCTCCCTCTCCTCTGAAATATCTTGCTCTAATCTCTGAAACAGAAAAAAAATCTAGTTAAACTTTTTGGTGATTGCCATTTCCCAATTACAACTGTGAGCTCTTACTGAAAATTTTCAGACATAAAGTCACAGAAATCAGGCATTGATTTTGATTTATTTTTCTAGTGGGAAACATGATAGCGGGTATCTCATGCCTAACAAACTTAGGGCATCAAGAGGCCAGATGTTTGAAAAGCCTAGGAAAATTTTCAAAAGCTCCAATGTCCCTAAATAGAGCCCTAGTTCTGCTGAAACGACTTTAATTGTTCTTCAAAAGATGGGCATGCGTTTCATTTTCAAAAGCAGCTTAAAAATATGGATTACATTTCACACTGACAGTGAGACAATACCTCACAGTTGTTTTTGAAACTGAGACTGACATGGTTTTCAAACTGCTGCCTACCATGTGCTTTTGCTTCCTTTAATTGTGACTGTGAACACAGCATACAAATGTGTCTGTTGTCACTCACAATTAAGAAAATACAGGAGAACATCAAATACTACAAACTGGGCAGTGAGGACAACATTCTGAATCTTACACTGCAGGTGATGTTTATGATGTTTGCACCTGCACAAAAGCTGAGAAAGTCCCACATGGGGAAGAGTTATGGTGCTGGCCAGGGACGAACAGAACTTCAGTTCTGTCAGCTCTCACGGGAGTGGAACATGGCCTTACAGGTAGGTGTGCCAAGGCAAGCAGTTCTGCTTCAGGGAATATCCCCCCACGTCCCACCTCTTTTCTGCATGGTGCACAAGCTGCCACATCTACATCTGACAGCAGGAACAAACTACAACCACAATCCTTCACCCTGCCACCACCTGGAGCAGGGCTGTAACTGGAGTTTGCTGCTGCTCTCCTCAGGTCCATATGCCCGTATTTCCTTCACCAGAACACAGGAAAGCAAAGATAAAAAGTTGATGCCACTCAGACCTCGCTCTAACAAAGAGCACCTGGCCAAATTTATATTCTGTGACAGTCTACTGCTAAAGAATAAGCTTAAAAGGTATGACCTACACACAGAGAGGCATGAGCAACGAGGGGAGAACTGCCCAAATATGAATGATGAGAGGGGGATTGACAGAACAGCCCTGAATAATCCTTGGAGGGGAGTGAAAGCCCAGAGATACTATTTTGCTGCCTGTATAGCAGTGGAGACACAGTAGAGTATACTCTTACCTTGGACTTAGGATGTCAATCTCCATGGGAATTGACAGAAGTTATTTTAAAAACCCCAAACTCTGTGAACTGCCTTTGAATTACAGCTGCCTGCCTGCTAGAGGTCCTGGATCTTACCATATTAAGTATGCCCCAATGTTCTGTCAGTATATGCTCATCATTCTCCATACACTGTTAAACTTTTCAAGTGATATTCTTGTATTAAGGTTTGAAGACTGAAACCCAGGAACATATAAGCAAATGATTCTGTTGTCTTTTCAAGCAGAATTCCTGAAATGTACCAAAAAATTCCAACTTTCCCAAGAACTTCTTTGGAAGGCAAATAATCAGTTTCCTTAAATGCTGTATGAAATCCCAGTGTGAATAACAAAGTAATATCCTGGATATTCAACAATAAGAAACCATTGATACTGCGACTGCTGTGCTGGGCTAATGGAGCTGGCAAAGGAGTGAACATATATCAGGGGACACCATCAACAGGGTCAAGAATTTCAATTACAAATGCCAGCTTACCAATTACCTTTACTCATTGTGAAGCAAGATAACAATTTTATGCACAGCAAAGGAGAATGAAGAGCAAGTCAACTTGCCACCTGTCTAGCTTGAGAAAGGATGAAGTGTAAGAAGAATTAACAGAAAAAAAAGAACCCCAAAACCTAAGAACTTATCCAGCCCTTAATAAAGATATGATAATACTGAAAGAAATTGTATTAAAACTGTCCTAAATCGATAAAGACCATAGAACTAAAACTGGCACATGATAATTTACCAAAGATGCTTGTCAAAAAAAATGGACTGATAATTTAACTTTTTATTGAAATTAGGGTCCCTGATAGATACCTGTAGATAGTGTACCTTGGGCACTGCAAACTGCCTCATCATCATCTCTTAATGGCATTCTTAAATGCCATTAAGAGATGAACTGATATTTTAATCAGTTTAATTTTCTACTGTGTTTTGTGTACACACTGCAGAATAAACTTGCTTTAATAAAGATTTGACTGAAAGGCTTAAACTTCGAACTGCCAACCCAAGTGCACATTCCTTCAAAAATAGCATGTTAATTTTGCTCATCCCCACAGACTCATGTGACCTCTTTTATCTGTATCCTGTTTCCCACCCGCACAAGAGCAGCTCGTGGCTCTGTCATGCAGTTACAGCAAAACTTTTCAGGCTTCCAGAAACACCATCCAGTTTCATTTCACTCTCTCTGTCTTTTGTTTCATGCACTGTGCTGGATGTGAGTACATGAACATGAGGCAGTTCCGTGAAATAGACTTCTGGTTACTTAAAATGACCACTTTTCAATCTAGTCCCTAATTTTATAGTTTCCCCCTCTGTATTAAGTGGTTGGCATAAACATATCCTAACAGTTTATGAAGGAATATTTCTGAATTTTAATCTGCCCTCCAACCTACCCTAATCAAGCCATGCTTTAGAAGTTTTTCATTAGCTCCTATGCCCTGCAATGAAAGCAGTGTTTTCTTTGTATGAGTGTAATTGATTGCTCAACTTAAGCACCACAATACTGAGGACCTTTGGCCACATTCTATGTGGTATTTTATGCAATACTGAAGTTTATTGCTGTATTTCTGACAGTTGAACAGAATGATGCCCTTTTCTTTGCCAAATTTGAAACAGAGGCCAGTCTACAGTCCTTTGACAATGCCTGGAGAATGACTTCTACTTCAAACATTCATTGGAGCATCTTCCTTCATATTAAAGACATGGATTTGAAATTTATACAGCTGAGCCTTTCCTGAAATTAAGATCCCTGATACTAAGTGCCTTTGCCTCTTGTGCCAAAAGCTGTCTGTTCAGCCACCTCAGACTGAGGCCTTTCCAGGGTACTTTTCAGCAAGCACTCTTGCCGAGGGTATCCTACAGACACAGAATTCCCTCCATGGTACTTTAGCAATGCTTCCATGCTGGCTCAATCAAGTTAACATGAACACAAGTGCACGACCTTCAGCTCACATTCAGTGGGGAAGTTTTAGCAGTTTCTTTGTTGGAACTATTCCACTTTGATGTCACATGATAAATGATTGTCGATCTTTTCTTTCTCCCCTCCCACACCAGGTTTTTCCAGGCTAAGCTTTTTTGCAAGGCAGAACTACCCACGCCTTATTCTGCAATAAAAACAAAACTACTTGAAAAACTTCCCTTTGTATTGCCCACATATAAAGTGTAAGCCAGTAATCACTGCTGGATTAAAGATCTTTTTGATGAACAACCTGCAGGTTCTGTGCATGAACACTGAGTATTTTGGCTTCAAGATGAGAGAAGGGCAGTGTCAAAGCCTAAGCAAAGACACAAGCGGAAGGACTGAAGTCCCTTAGAAGCCAGGAGGAAAAGTAATAACGAATAAAACCCCTAGTTGCTCTGAGAGCACTCACTATACAGACAGGAGACACTTTCTTGTAAGAGACAGAATATGTTTAGAAACAAGTCCACAATGGCTTGAAAACACCCACTTCCTTGATGATTAAGCAAAAGTAACTTGCTTACTGTTTACTCAATTAAAAAGAAAAAAATGCTTGAGACAGCTATGAACTGTATTTAAAAGGACTTCCTAAGGAGCTTTTAAGAGACAAAGGCTCAATCCTTTAGGCTTCCTTAGAAATCCAAGCTAGAAAGAATTGTGTAGACATCGAGTGGGCAGTAGAGGTAAAATGGACTCTGAATGATGTGAGAACCACAGTTAGGTTACAAGATACACTCCACATGAAAAGATCTAGCAAAAACTACCATCCATGCTAACTGGGCTTTGCAAAACACTTAAAACCTGAAAATTAGGATAAATTCTAAAAGAGTGTATGGCAGTGTTTTTCATCTCTACAGAAGTGACAGTGTGATACATCTCATCCTTCCTTGTCTTACTTACCATCTGACTTGCACTCAGTCCTTTCAGTCACATAGTAACTTGGTTCCAATGCCTGCTCCAGGACAGATGGTCCTCTGGGATTATCATTTACGTCCTTCATGCACTAGAATCCTGAAAAATAAGGGAAAAATCTAAGCTTTCACCCTATCAGATGTCCAAGAATCATTCAGCACTTTTACACACAATTGTTCTTGACAATAAATTCTAAAAGACGATGATGAGCTGTTCATCCATAAGGAAAGAGTCAAGTCACTGATCTGTGGGGTGAGATGAAACATGCAAAGGAGATGAATATATATATAATAATAATAAACATGTTTTTGCTTATTGCCTGCATAAAGGAACTGGAATCTACCAGAACCAAAGAATATGTACCATAAAATGTTTTAATATTTAGGGAAAAGGAAGCAATCCATAAACTGAGCTCCCTTAGGACCATCTGCACCATATGGAAAAAGCCTTCAGCTGAAATCATAATGCCCCATTTCACTAAAGTCTCCAAAAGGGCTTAAAGGTCTGAATATAAGACAAAAGCCCTTATTTGTGAAGGATTGTTGAATGTGTCATACCTATACAGTGAGGCTAACTCAACACATAATTTAGGAACAGTCCATCACAACCTCAGAGACTGTGTGCCCAATATGCCACTAAAGGCATGACAAAAACATATGCAAAGAGGGTCATGCAGACAGGTGGAAAGAAATTCCCCTAACAAACTGCAAGGATCTTTTCCTCCTTCACACATTCAGCTAAGGGAGAAGACAGAGATGCCTTTTTTGTCCAAATTATAAAGTGCTCTGCCTTTGAGACTTATGTGATTTGTCATCTACTTCTTAAGGATCTTGCACTGTGAACATCAGGGCAGTTCATTCACAATCTCTTCCCAAGTCCATGGAGACAACCAGAACTCTTTATATTGATGCCAATGCACTGTGCCTCACAAACCCAGTCAAGAAGTCTCCTAAGAACATGAGTTTAAAGGGTTAGACTTTGAAAGTGGCCTCTCCTATAGAGGTACTGTTGAAATTCTTTGATTAGAAAACTACTTTTCTGGTTCTGAACAGGCTAATAAATCTAAAATTATTTAGATATACAGACTTTACCTCTGACACTGGGATGATGGACATGAGGTGATCAGTGCGTATAGAGCAGCACATTTGTATGTTAAATAATATATTTAAATGTAAGTCACATTCTTAGAAGACACCAGTATACAAGAAGATAGCATCTAGGTAAAAGCAAAACAGCAGAGTAATGTGTGAGGCACTCCTCAAAAAAATCACCTGATGCAACATAGCACATCTTGGCACTAAGCAATCCTCTGCTACCCAAGACAAGGGATTACTAAGGGATGAAACTGGCTGTAAAGGCCTGGATACATTCTGTGTCTTTCACTTGCAGTAATAAAAACATAGTATGTAAGTCCAAGAATAAGAATTACTGTCTGTGTACACACTGTGTTTCCAAACATAATCCAAAAGTCATTCCTAAAATCAGAAGAAAATAAGAATGCATCATGCAGATGGTATTTATACTTTTATAGCCACTTAGAAACACCTCTTCCTCCTTCCCAGGAAAATATGACAATTTGTAGCTAGATGTTTTTATTAAGTTAGTTTTCTGATGGGATTTCTTTATCCACACTCAAACCAGAAAATATGTCTTGCAAGCAAGTCCCAAAGGAAGTCAACCTTCTTTTACAGAACAGGTACTACTCAAAACAGCTTAAAGGCACCATGAAAAGATGGTGCGGACAGTTCTGAGTTTACCATGAGCACCCCCACTGTGCCTCAAACCTGTCAGTTGTGTGCAACAAATTCCAAGAAACAGACTTTACAATGCACTCATGGCCCTCCAGCAGAACTGCCATGAGGTGCAGAACCAAAGAGTAACTTCAAGGATTTTGTAAGGGACTTTGTGTCTTCTGGCTCACTACTGAAGGCCAAATTACATCCTTAAACTGCACCAAGTGATCTAATAAAAGATGTTGTACCTCTCTATACAGCACTTCTTGTGTTGACACTAAGGGCTCTGGTATCTGAACAGGTTACCCCAGCAAGCACAGGTTATTACTTCTGCTAAGCGCAAATGTAATTAACTCTGCATGCCCTCAGTACAGTGCAAGCAGAAGACAAGAGCTAAAGTTCAGAAGTGGTTTGTGCTTTTGAAAAAGTAGAGTAGGAATGTTTACATTTAGTTACCATGGCTTAGCTGACACAAGGTAACCTGATCATGCCTAGTTTTTAGCACAGAGATGTTTTCAATGACAGTAGCCCCAAACACTTTCTTTGACCTCCCTCAGTGACTACAGTTTGCCACAATATTCAAACACTGGTATAAAACTGTTTTCTTTACCCACTGTGTACAAAGAACTTAGTATCACAACGTTTCCAGAGAGACCAAACAAATAAGAATTAGTCTTGAAGCTCTATACTCTTCTACAAAGAGAGAATTGCCTCTTCTTAAAGTGTGTTCTACTGTTGTATTCTGCATTCAGTGCAGGTGCCTTGCCAGACTCCACACTGAATTCCGTTCTTTACACTGCCTCCAAACTCCAGCATTCCTCCTCTGTTTCCCCTTTCCTCATCATGTAATTTAGAGACAAGTGTAGATTTTACATTGGTGAAAAAAATACCCATCTATTTCCTAATGTGCTGCATCTTTCTGTCTCTCCAACAGCATGTGAATGAATGATCAAAGGAAAATATCACTAAAGCAAAGCAGGAATCACTCCTGCCTCTGAAAATGTAAAGGCTTTTTCTCAATTAACTTACACCTTGCAGTTATTATCAGTGCAAAACTGATGTGAAAACAATGCTGAGATCTGGCAGCATTTTACATCTACTATACCCTTATGTAGAAGACATAATTCCATCTGCCTTTGACTATAAGGAAAACCTTCAGAGCCAAGTAGTTTTACAGAAAGCAACTCACATTAACCAATAAAGGCAATACAAGTTCATGACCTTCCTTTTGAAACTCTGATGTGTCCTTTGTTATTCTGACACAAGCAGCTAAAAACAGTCACAGGAGCACTCACCCATGTGCAAAAGTGCCAGCAAAATTGGGCTTCAAGTCAAGAGAAGATATCAGCACCTAATCTTGAGCTGTGTGAAACCCCTAGAGGACGTGTCACAGAGGACTGAGAAGCAATTGCCAAATTTCTGGTAGCAAATACCCAGAAGACTACATGGAACCAAGAGTGACTTTATCTTACCTCTGTAAGAGGAAAATCCCAGGTTTTTAAGGTACCAAGTTAATTGTTGCTGTAAACAATAACAGGGCCTGCCCAGATGCAAGTAAAAATTGTGCACACAATTATCTGTATACATACCCTGGCAGTGACAGGGTAACAAAGCAGGTTCAATTGCAGGAGCATCATCACAGAACAGTAATGCAGTTGCAGAGGATGGAACACAAAATGATGAAATGGTTTATTGCTACTGTTCATTTTTTCCCTCTTCTGGGAAGGATATAGCATCTATTCCAAAGGACACATCATTCAGACAATCCGTAGCGATGTTGTAAGATGTTCCCTCACTCAGTTTACAACCTCCAGACAAGACAACTTGCCCAAAACGAGACTACATGGAGCCACATGCTCTCCTTTTGTCCTTACATTCCCTTTTCTCCCTCTTGAGAATGGACAAACCAGAAGATTGGGCTAAGACTCTTGGGGCAGAGAACAGAAACACATTATTAAAATGAAGTGTGCACATAAGTGGTTTCTGTCTTGGGATCTGAAGACCAAGTTTAATTAACCACCTGGGTGGAAAGTACAGCTTATATAATGCAGACTATCTGAGGACTGCCATCCCAGTCATTCCACACAACCCCTTCTAACTGCTAGTCCACATAAGAGCAATTTTTACTGCCAAAACCAACATAACAGGGATGAGGCATCTGGACACTAACTCAGAGATCAAGAAAGAAGATACAGGTTTTTAAAATAGAGTAAATAGAGACCAATCCATATTACACAGGCTACTGAATAGCTCTGTAAGGGAAGTAGGACTTTGTTCCTTCTTAAACTCAAAAATTAGTCCTCAGATAGTAACTCAGTGCTAAATAGCTACTGACAGATTCTGCCACTGTCAATGAGAGCGCATCCTGGAAAACATCTGAGGACTTCAGCTCTTCTCTGCCTGTACTATGGAAGTCTTCTTTCCACAATGCTTCTGAGATGTCAGTAAAAAAAATGCATGACAAACTTGAAGAAATTTTAGCTCAGGGAGCAAGAGAGGTATGTTCATTGAGCACTGGATCATCTGGCTCTAAGGCCACAGCTCAGTGTCTCAGTGATGTGAGAGCCTGACTTTGCTTTCCTGTTTCTCCATTGCTTTCAGATTCAGCTCAAGAGACTGCCTACCGTTCTGTGTCTGTAGAGTTCTTAGCTCAGAGGGTCCTTAATATTTCTTGAGGAATTTGTATGAGTCCACCATCCAAACAATCAACACTTGAGGTTCACTTTGTGTTGCATTTAGCATGATCTAACCTTTCACTGCTGCAGAAAGAGAGGGGTTTGTTCCATCCTGTTCACTTTCCTTTACTGCATCCTATCCCCCTATCTTAACTATCTATGCAGCAACAAGACTGCTTCAGCTTGCAGAACTGATAGGAAATGAATTAATTGGGTGGAGTGTGGGTTAGCCATCACTGGGGGAAAGATAAGGGGACCCTCTTCAGAAGAATTTCTCTGCTAGATTAAATGCTGAGGTGAACTGCACTGTGCTAACAGGGATTTACAGGACTTCCCTGGGGGTTCAGCTCATTGTGCATCCACATGTACATTGTAAAAAAAGGCTAAGCAAGTATCAAATGAAATTCAACTCCTTTGTTACAGCATAATGACTCTTGTGAATACCTCCCACAATTTTACCCAAAAAAGAGTGATCAAAATTCAATCAGGGCAAAAATATTAATAAAAAAAATTAAATAGGAGCCCAAACATTAAATACAAAACTTTAAAACAATATTCCCACTGGAAAAAAAAAAATTCACTTTCTTTAAAAAGCTATTTTCTAGCCACTAAAAAAGGGTAAACTCAGAAAATTACACATGACATGCGCAGCCATTCTAGAGAGCATTTATAGCAGCTACTTGAAATTCTGATGTCACTCACAACAGATATATCAGCTGGTAGTCCTAAAAACTTGATCATATATTAAAAGCTATGACCAATATTGTTTTCTGTGCATAGAGATAAACATCCTGCTCAAAGATCCGAACTCCTATTTAAAAACAAAACCAAACATTAAGAATAAAAAGCACCCGGTGTGGTTCTGAGACACATATGTGGCTGCATTGCATATTCCCTGCCTACACTGGCAGTGTGGGAGCTGTTAGTCATCTAATGCGCATATTTGCTTGGCACCATGCCTCTCCTTTTGCATGCAGGCAGGAAAGATGATCACCCATTTATTGTACCCTTACATCTTCACCAGGCAGCATGGCCAGGCCCTCCCAGTTCAAACTGGAGGCTGCTGGGAGGGAGACCAGTTCAAAGGGAAGCCAAAGGACTGGGAGGTTTTTAAGCGCATTTGTAAAGGAAAGGGAAACTTATAAATTCATGCTGTTTAGACATTCTCTGTTGGGACCTAACAACATGTTTATTTAAGAATAAGGACTTTTTATTGAATAATAAAGGCCTAATTTAGTTTTGCTTTCAAACCTGGCACAGATCCTTTCACTGTTTTCAAGGGCACGAGAGGTTCTCAAGCTGGTTTGCTTTAACTGTCCTGCTCTGCCTCTCTTCTGGAGGGTCCTGGAACAGAACCTAAACTTAGTTTTCAAGTAAGGCTGTCATAAAACGTCATTGCCCAGACTACAGCAGGATAAGACACCCCATCCTTTTGGGATCCCAATTTCATTTGAGCCACACAAAACACATGCAAGAAAGGCATGCTTTTTAAGTGTGATGTTGATGGGGAAATCTGAAGAGTAAAGATGCCTCAATGTTGTCAGACTGAAGGAATAGCTCTGGCCATTTCCCTCCCAATGTGTTTGAATACTATGAACTGGTATTTTACCACGAGATACTTCACGTTATAACCTCCTTTGTATAGAATTAACAAAGCACCAAAGCAACTGCTTTCTGATACACAAGGGAGGAAGTGCTTTGAGTGGGGTTAGCTCGTGCCATTGCTTGGATATCTCACTGGAGAAACCACTTCACACTGGCTACTGCACTTACATTAAAGAGAAGTCTCACTCTGCTCCACTCCACTGCAGAAACTGGCAAGGCCAGCCTTCACGGGCAATCTGGGGCTACCTTGCTGGACCTTGCTTATTCCAGCTGCCTTCAGCATTATGGGCTGCCATGTCCCTGCTGGTTTTGACTCAAATATGCACAAGTTTGGATTCCCAAGAACTGCAGTGAACTGCAGTTACTTTCTCTGCGTAATGTCTGCTGACTGCCCCCAGTGTTCATACATAGCTGAAGAGAACAGCTTTTGACAAGCAGGAGTTCAGAACAGGTAAGATCTGGTCTGATCTAGTGGAGCTCTGTCTTTAAATTTGATGGCAGCAAGAAGAAATATGTGGGAAGCATCCACAATAATCAACCATCTCAAGTTAATTAGCAATTAATTTAGTGCGCTCCTAAAGTCTAGTGAAGATGAATCCTGGGAGATTCTGGTCACAGTTTCCCTGATGTAAATCTAGATTAACTCCTGGAGAGAACATCAATCTCCATGACAGTTACTTCAGATTTACACCCAGCTACTCTGAATTTGTGCACTTGTTTTCACAGCCGTGTGGGAGATCTGTCTCAACACAAATCAGCTCTGCTCTCATGCAGATTCTGCAAGATACACAGAGCCACAGTTCTGTAAAAATTCAACCCCGGTGAAACTGGGAAATTAAATTCTCCACTGATGAAACCTAAGCCTCCCACATAACAAGCAGAAACTGCTAGAGAGCCTGCCACTACGAGTGGTCACAATAGCTTCCTTAGTTCTCAGTCTTCACGCAGTAAGGATAATTTCCTCTCACTGATTTCACAAAGTACAACAGCAGGCATCAAAATTACTGCATTCTCCTGCCTAGGACTCCTAAGAGAATTAAGAATACCAGATCCATAGAGTCAGTTTTGAGCCCAGTCTCACAACCCCAGCAAAATCCACACAATCGTTCAAGGTCATCTTCCTGACAGGCTACAGAGAGAGCAAACACCTTCTGGCCATTAGCACTGACACTTGTGATGCAGACTACAGTTGCATCAGAGAAATTTGATATGAAAGCAGGAGATGTTGTCCAGCCACAAGGTCTATCACCCTTTTACCAGTTTTACTCAGTTCTGCATCCACTTCTCTGCACAGCCACAACTCGCCCCTTTCTTTATCCATAAGTTAACCACTGATATAATGCCCCTTGCCACACACATGAATCTCGATCCTAGTGTGCAGCCCTGGTCAAGAAATTCTAAGTTGATTCAGAGAAGGTGTATGCCGGCCTGTGTGCTTCCTAGTACAGAGCCAGAGTACAGGTCACAAAAGGAACAAAGAGCAGAGTGACCAGAAAGTATTTTACAAGAAACAAGCTGAAAACAAAATGGTAATGGTAATTTTTAAAGGGTGTTAATCTTATAAAAGATGATATTTTCTCTAAGCAATTCAACACAAAAGTATTTCTTCTACACATATTTCTTCTACTTCTTTGGGTCTTACAGCTGGAGCTCCCCAAAACAATTTAACATTTATGATTTTGTCTACAGATACAAGTTATGTCACAGTAAATGAGAATTCAAACAGTAAGTATTCCAGCATGACTATGCCCATTACTGAAATTATTTAGAAAGTTACTGCACAAAAGTGCTGTATGGACAGTGTGTAAGTACTGCAGAATATTGTAGCATGTCACAATAAAAATAATTCAACACTTACTGCGATGAAGCAAGATAACCTCTCCTCCAGATGTACCAGGAACTAAGCAAATCTCACAGCACCCTATAGTTCTTATCTCAGCCCCCAAAAACTAACTGGAAAGAAATAAAGCTAGGATTACGCACAAGACTCAGGTGCTTTTTCTGAACTTAAATGAACTTCACCAGCAGATGAGATAGGAACCCAAATGGCTACTGATGGCTGGGCATAAATATCCTGCATAGTTTCTAGAAGAGTAAGTGGACTCAAAGAAATCTTTCTTTGTACTATTTCTCAAAGATCGCACCAGCTGACTCATCCTCCTGCCTCAAGTACAACATGAAAGTAAAGCAAAGCAAAACAGAACATCTCAAATTATCAGAACTAAAATTGCTTTCTATAGTAGCAGGAGATAGACTAAAAACAAAATTGGATGCCAATTCACAAACTGCCATTAAATTTCCAGGAAGCCAATCCACCAAGGAACATACTGCACCCTAGAGAGTCCTTAATGAATAGTGACACATTTGCAATAGGCTAGTTAAAGTTTTGCCAGCACTCAGGTTTTAAATCCCTCATATATTAACAAATCAAACCTGTAACTTACTGAAAAATTATATACAGAGTTCCAGTCCAGGAAAAAAGTCTCTGGGAGGAAGGTGGGGGGAAATCCAGTGTACTGGACTTCATGCTTTAATTAAAAAAAAAAAAAAATTAAAATTGGAAAAAAAGTAGAAGCTCTGAACAATTACATGTTCCAAAGGCAGAAAACATTTTGAAAGGCATTTAAGGCTGAATCCTGCAGGTAGTAAGTGGCCCTGAGTCTAATCTCAGTGGGTCACAAGTTGCTAGCATCTCCCCAGAGAATGAGGGATTCCCAGGGTCCGAGTACACATTTGTATTCATGAGGGTCAAAGCATGAAGCTGTTTCTGTGGTCTGAATTGCTCTCTATCTGTACTTCCTCTGTTATTTTTGCATTAAAGAGCTTGATCTTTCTTCCATCACAGGGCCAATGATGTTTGCAGTCCAGGGCTCGGAAGATAAGCACTATAAACTCACAAACATGCTGAAATATGCAGTCCATATAAGAGCTTTACACACTGACTATAATTTGCATTAGATGGAGCATTACTCTCCCCTTGATGTTTATATGTGGAGTATTTCACGGTATCTTGGCACTGTTTTTTTAACTAGAAGCTATATAGCATCTAATTTGGAGCCCCTACAGTTTCCAACCCCATCAGCTGGAACAGACTGCACACTTCTGACTTCCAGTTCTTGGAAATGGATTGCAACAGTGCAGAGAGGAAGCAGCATTAGACATTGTTAAGAGAACGGACAAAGCAGACAGAGGCACTTCATGACCATCCAAATCTGCATTAAATCATCTCAGTACTCAAGCAAGGCCAGGAGGGTTAAAAGTAAGGATGGTAAAGTAAAGCCAGCAAATGCTTTCAGTATCAAATGGAGGCCCATCAGTTGTCTGCCTCCATCCTTCACTGTCCTTAAGTGCCTTTAAATGTCCTGTATCCTCCAATACTCCTTCACAGCTGTGCATATGTACCCAAGAACTGCCTGCAGAGTGCCTCAGGCCTCAGCTGCAGCCAGGTCTGTCCCACTTGTGAACCCCAGCCCCAACAGTGGGTCATGGAAGGATCCCCACTTTATCCTGCCCCAAGCATTGTGGCTGAGTAATGGGTGACAACAAACAGGACTTGGGGCTCCAGGACTGTGCCACAGCCTCCCCTGCTTGTTTGTTGTCAGCTCAGCAGTGATTAATGCTCCTTTGAAGCACTTACCCATTTTAAAAAGCCACATGGTTCTCAGAGAGCCCTGGCTGTGCCTCGGAACACAGTGGCAGTCTGCTATGACTTTTCTTAGAAAGGAAGTTGGGTACAACTCAGTTCCTAGGTCAGGACTCAGGAGCTCCCCATCTTGTCTGATATAAGTCTTCCCACAGTAGGCCAGTATTGTCTTAATTTTGGTAAGTATTTGGACATTACAAGCTACGAAAGAGACAGATATACATGTACCTGAAACATGACCACCTTTATCATATCCAGGTTTGAAAAGCTTACCCATTCACAACATTAGGACTCTCTAAGTCGACAATCAACATTCATCCTGACTAGTAATTACTGATGAGAAATCGATGTAACTCAGAACCTTGTCTTTCATATACTATTGTCTCCCCAGCATAAAGAGTCAGGCAAGAGCCTGGGCTTCTTGCAAGCACCTTTTCTACAAACAGGTGGAGTTTAGCAGCAGGGTAAATGAATTTTAAGAGGATTCAGAGAGCAGACAATGCTGTAAAAAGAGCGGCTTTCTTGTTTCCATTTTTATACCAAGTGGCATCTTCCTGTTTGCCAAATAGCTGCCCTCTCAGGTTAGACTGACCCAGTGATCTTGGGGTGCCAACAACTTCTGAAGGAAGTAGAACTGCTTTTCCCAAAAGGATGAATGCACTATCTCAAATCATCAGGGTATCACTACTGTATTCATTTAGCCTATTGCTTCCAGAGTCTTAAAAATTAATGAGTTCTCCAGGGAGTAGACACACATAATGCTCAAAGCAAATGAAGCTGCTGCCAACACTGTTTTTCTCTTCCCTAGAGACCACTTCAAACCAAAACAGAAGAGCAACTTTTGCCCCCCATCTGAGTATCAGAATCCTTTCAGACAGAAAAAAATACCTATACCTGTGTGGACACACCTTGAAATTTCCCTTCTTACCAGCCAACACCACATAGTCTGACCTTGTTCCCCCTGCTATCCAAGTTCAACATGAAGAAAAACCAGATTCATTTTGGGGTAATATCTTGGTCTAAGTTTTGTGAAGATGCTAAACCTCGGTCAGAAATGATGACCTGAATACAACTAAAAGGGGTGCTTACTTTCTCCAGCCCTGGAACTGACTTGATTTCTCACTTTTCTGTGCAGTAGTTAACAACACATCCACAGCTAAAATATCATATATACACAGAAACACAAGCCAGCTAAGTCATTAATGTAAGACCACCTTCTTTGAGGAGCTATCTCACACAAAAAGGAACATCAGCAGATGGAACTCTGTTTCTGCATCACTCTCTTCAAATGTGAAAGCCTGGCAGGTGCAGTGGGATAGGAACAATCATTCTCTCACTCTTTCCAGCTCTTGCTTTTCATGGCACCATTGCACACAAGAGAGAAACAGCTTCTTCTGCCTTCCAATCCCTTTGCTTCCCCAAAACCACTCCCCACATCACCCAGTATCTCTGAGTCTGCCAGGAGAAGAAAATTAGAAATCCTCAAACAAAATGCATTAAGCATCCAGAATTACTATCAATTAATAGCTCCAAAACAATGCAATGATGGATTAGTACAGCATAGGAGCTCTGAAATTTACACTGATCTAAGGTCTGAGACCTGTTCTCAAACAGTAGGAAAAAATGTGCTTCTCTAGGGCAAAAGACCAATACCATATAAATCACTATGATAAGTAAGAAAGGCTTTGTCTAGCCTGACATGTTAGCAGGATCTCAGATTTCTGCTCATCTCTACCTCTGGTAATTTATGAAGTATCAGCTCCTAAAATCATGCAGCAACCAAGGAAGAAAATTAGTAATTGCAACCAGGTAAGTGCAATGCTTAAGTTCAGTATTGCAGGAAAAAGCCTAAAAATGGCTGGCTGTATGATTAATGAGGCATTTTCCAGGACATCAGGATGATGTTTCTGAATACCTGCTGTGTTCTCAGAATCAGAATGATGTCCATAGCAATCAGTTGCAGAAAAGGAACAAAAAAAATAAAACAAACAACCCAGAAGCAAATTACTTTCATGAGTCCTGTGGTGGTGGCCATCAGGTCCTTTCAGCCCACAATGACATCCCTCACAACCATGGGATTTCACAGCTCCTTGGGAAAAGCTGCTTCTTCCATACTTGGCAGTATCACTATCAATCAGAAGCTGCTAATCTAACAGGATGTAGTGGACAAAGAGGGCAGTTTGTGCTTCCCTGGTCTGAAACCTTTGTGGCAGAAGGTTATTCAGCTCTTTTTGAGAGGAAGGGAAATACAGAGCCACAGGAGCTGACACTTGGGCCGGAGAGGTGACGGACACAGATGGACAGGATGGAAGCCGTGCACAAAGCAGCAGAGATTGGTATCAGCTGGGAAAAAAAAGAAGGAAGAAAAGCTTGTAGATACAGATAGGAAACTAAATTTCAAACTGGAATAAACATCCGGTTTCAACGACAGACAATAAATTAGATTAGAGACCTACTCTTAATTTCTGTTCAGTATCAACACCAAGGGAGTAAGCTGGATGCCTTCATAAAGCAAATTCCCAAATGACAGCAGACACTGTTCCAGCTAGCTTTGGACTGCCTTCTCTTCCTAGTGTAATCAGCAGTCTCATAGGCACAGCTTTACAAATCCCAGGCCACTAGACTGAGACAGAACACAGTGAAGCCAGAGTTAGCATTAGCAGGACTTTGAAGCAAGCTTGCCAAGCAGAAGAGAATAGTTTTTTTATATCCTAGATACAAAGACAATAAGCTCTTCTGTCTAAATACTGGAATCAGCATCATGCCTACATCAGTATCTTACCTCTGGCACCATTTTTTTTGTTTTAAAAACCCCCTTTATTAAAGTTAGTAGGTTTAACATTAAAGTCATGCCCAGGGCTAACACAAAGCAACAGTTCTCAATTTAAACTAATATAATGTAATCTAATCTACTTGTGGATAACAGACTGAAAATTGATGTTCTGAGTTGCACAGACTACACTGCAGATAAAATATTGTTGCTTAATTGCTGGTTCATTATTTAGCATCACTATATAACTTTAGAGCACTGAATCTCCATTTGTGATCTGCTGCCCACTGGCAACATGCAGACCTGTGACAATGGCCAAGACTATATTCAAGATCTACAACGTTTCCCATCTGAGGAGTTACAGTGCTAGAGAGCTCATAGGAAATTCAAAGGGATAGTGGTTTTTCCTAGCAAATTCAAACACTGTTGAACATGGTGCAAAAAGCTCAAAAGGGATAACAGAGCAAATGTCAGCACCTGCTTTGGGGACATAATTCAGAGATTTGGGACATTAGAAAAAGTACACAGCATGGAAAGTGTTACATATGCTTGCAGTAATTTACCACAAAGAACAGAGCACCACTGAAAACATCTTAAAGCAATAACTAAGAGCCTGAAATACAGACAGCATTTGTGCACTCAGCTCCTTGTGTGTGTTGATGCTAGTCAGGCATCATGCAAGTATGAGAGAAGTCCTCTTCTCATTTAAGAGAAAATAATAACTATTTTAATTACGTGACCATTCCAAACAGGCTCTGAAGTGCAAAAGCAATCATCAGCACAATAAAATAGCAATTGCGTGCTTTTTAGTCACAGGATTTGTTACAATAATTCTTGAAGCTCCCAGCAGTTTCATAACAAAGTAGTCACATCTGCAGTTTCACAGAAATTACCACGTCTGTGCCAACGTTTCATCTTACGAATGTTTGCAGGCTCCGATTTCCATGTTTAGAAGAGGAATGAAACAAGGCAACTGCTTAAATTATTCCACCTCTCTGGCTTGCTATTCTGAGACTTAAGGAGCAGAGGCTTCAGTCAGGGTAATGGAATGGTTGCAGTGATCTCCACCGGCAAGGGAGGCTCCGCTCCTGAAGGAGACAGCTTCAGCCAAGCCCCGCTCTGGTAATGTACACTATTACTGATACTGAAAATGAGGGAACAGATGCTGTTGGAGGCATTCTGCAAAAGAAAATAAACAAACCTAGCCATACTCAACCAGTCAAAGTACAGGAAGGAAGCAGCAAGTCCCTATTCTTAAAAGTAAAAAGGATTCTGCAGAGCCACCAAAAAAAAAAAAAAGTGCACCGCCTGATGAATAAAATTAATTCCCTTCCCCAGAATCTCTGGATAATGCTAGGAAAAAACATACTAAGCATATTTTATTTACCTGCATTAAACACAAAAACAAACAAACAAACCAATCAAAAAAACCCCAAACAGGCAAGTGTAATTCAGTGAACTGACAGTAAATTCAAAAGTGGTATCTCATATCCAAGAATGCTTCAAATAACATCTCTGGTAAAACAAGCCCTCTCTTAGGGAGGCTGAATCAAGATGCCTAGCTTACCTCTAAGTGTCCTGACCTAAACCTTGCAAGAGTGGAGAAAAATGAAACCTCAAGCCCATATGGATTCTCACTGCCTTTAGCAGGCCTGCAATGGTCTTCCTTCCTTACCATTTTATAGGAGTATATGCCTGTATTTTAATTATCCCAAAATTTTGGTCAACTCCAAGACACCAGTATGAGCTGCAAAATTAAACATCCAGATCCAGAGAGGTCCAGAAGCCTGCCTTTTGAGTAGGTAGCTAATCATGAGCTAATTGTAAGGACAGGTCTCCAGACTGTCCGTGTGGGAAAGCTTCTGCTGCTTGTGTTGTCACCACAGCTGCACGCAACAACTGCACAACCTACAACCCATGGACTGCTTGTGACAACCCAAATTTCAGAGACCAGTAGGTCCAATAGGCTATTCTGCTCCCTTGGACTCCTCTCAACCAAAGAAGAAACTGCTCAAGTGCTGTCCTCCCCATTCCATTAATGTTCTCTTCACAACTCTCATTACACACAAGTGAAGTAAAGCTGTGCTCCAGGCAAGCTGGTGGGAGGCAGGAATGGGGCTACAAAACCCAAGGTTGGTTTGGCCTTTTAAATCCTGCCTTGCCAAAAGACACAAAGTTTCCTACGCCCCAGTGGAGCCTTCCTCTTGTCTTGCATCCATGAAGCAGTCACATCCACCTAAAAATGCCTGCAATGCTGCTGTTGGCTGCTAAAAACCTCCTGCCATTGAAACAGTGGGAAGAGGAAGAAGGTAATAATTGGAATGACCTGCTTTTACAGACTGCGAGTCATCTATTATGAAAATGGTTATTATTTATAGCAACTGAGAGAAAATTCAGAACAAATACCCTCACTGTGCAAAATTCTGAGCTTTTTATCCCCCAACGGTTTTGGTTATTCAACAATATCCAGAAGAGTTCTTTACCAAATGCCAGCATTTTTATTTTCTAAGATACCATTAGAGGCTCATATCACTGGTTTTATGAACAGAATATGGTTTCCCAGTGAAGGGGAGTAGCAACTATCTCAAAAAAGGAAATGTTTGTCTCAGGGTAGAAACCACAAGGATTGCTATTTTCTGGAGTGTGGAATTAGGGAGGAAAAAAAAAAAAAGATACAACTTCATCTTGAAAGTGATGTGTGCACTGGTCCAAATGAAATCATCACCTAAATTTATCTAAGCCACCCTCACTAAGAGGAGAAATCAGAAGGGAGCTAAACTGTATATGAAACAGTAACATAAATAGTATGATATAGTTTCAATAATGAAGGGAGCTATGCACAAGCTTCATATTAGTAAATACAAATGGTCCTGTTCAGTCTTTCAGGAATGTGAAAATTTCAAGTCTTTGCTTCTAAGAAAGGCAGAAACAATACAGGTTGGTTGTTAAAAAATAAAAAATTAAATAAGGGGAGGTAAACAAAACATCCTAAATTATATCACCTCTGCAAAACACTCATTTAGAAAAGTTTTTCAATTTAAATTCGGTCACAATTTTAAACCATATTTCCTCACAAGCCAGACTTAATTCCTGGTAATATGTATTTTGACTATCTTTTGCAAAGAGTTCATGGGCTAATGTGGTCCCACAGTGCAAATACTCCACTGTCAATTACTTCAGAGTGTGACATGAGAAACGCAAATTAAACCTTGAGCACTATAAAGAAAATCTAAACTGCTTACTGATTTTTAACAAATAATTCACCTTTTTTTTGAAAGAACATTTCCTTCAGGCATCTTCTTTGTTCCTTTGCATCAATAGCCCTCACTGTCCTGTGTTTACTCTTCCTTTGCCATTTATTTAAAACAATTTTATATTTAACTCACTTAATTTTACAGACCAGTGCTTTTCATATGCCAACTTTCAACTTTTAATTCTTAATAGCACTTAATGTGAGTTAGCCTTATCTGTAACCCTCACATTTTAATAAAGACATCTCCAGACACACAGAACTCACGGGATCTAGCAACATTGGGATTTCTAGGTGTAACTGTGATTTCATAAGCATACAATTCAAGAAGTAACAAATGTTTATCATAGAATATTCTGAGTTGGAAGGGTTGAGTCCAATGTCACAGAGTCACTTTGCTGCACTAGTAACACGAGATATGACGCATCCATCATTACCTGAAGAAACACCTGCAGCTGTAAATATGAAGTACTCCTCTAAACTGAAAATATTCTGTTCACTCAACATTTACTGTTAAAGGGCTCCTTTCACTGTTTTATTCTCCTTTAGATTTAGATTTGATTTCACCAACTGCTGCAACACTAATTCAAATCTAAGAGTCTGTCTACACAGGACTACACACCAGAGCAGCCACTCCAAACATTCAGGCACATACATTTCCAGTTCACAGCCTGATTGCACACGGGCCGCGTGTGGAAAATAAGCTTGGGATGCTAATGTTCATGAATTTCCATATGTAGATTAGCCCTCAATTTCCCAATTAAATTAATCCATCTCCCACATCTCTCGGGGTCACACAGGAATGAGACACAGCATTTGATAACTGCCTACTTACAAATACAAATAAAACCATATTTTGCAAGATTCTTTCTGCATTTGTTGTTTTTCACAAGAACCATATAATGAAGGTGAAAGGAAATATTAGGCAGAGATAAAATTCTTCCACTTTTTGAAATGGAAAAATCTACATTCACTGGACTTGCCCACTAAAATATCTATTTTTTTGTAGTTTTGCTTTTTTTTTCCCCAGAGTAGAAATCAATCATTTGTCTACCAAGAATGGTGTTGGGTTTGTATTTAATATTCTGATTATAACTGCAGAATGTATTTCAGGGCATCACATGCTTTGTTAGTGCCCTGGCCTCCCAGCTTCCAAGCCGTTCCCTATTGACAGGAGCCTATGCTGCAAAAGGCCTCACTAAAAAATGTTCTGCAAGGGTATCAATCATCCATATGAGATAGTTGGCATATTTAAATACATCAAGGACTTCATGACCTTTGTCAACTGCAGGTTTCAAAGAGCCTTCTGCAAGTGAACCAACAGCTTTGGAACAAATAGCTTCCAAGCAGAGACTCCTTCAGAACCAGTTATGTTATACAGCTTACACCATCCATTTCCTTGATTTCCAAGCAGTTCTGGAAACAAAGTCATTCAGAACTGATAAGTGCAGATCACACGTTCACCAGGATAAATTAAATGTCTCCTCTAATGCAGAGTGCTTCAATTCACACTTGCAAAAAAAGTCTGATTGCTCCATAGTGATAATAATGCAACTGAACAGGAACAAACATATCTACACAGCTCCTGAAAGCAGTTTCTCTAGCCCACTATAAAGTTTCTTCAGTGCAAAAACTTCTTGTAAAGTCAAGGACATCCAATTGTCCTTCAGACATTCAATTTCAGACTAGACTAGAGAGACATCTTAAGCTGTCAGTGTCTGCTCGGGGCCCTACCCTCCATCAGCTTCTTGGAGAACATTCTTATCTTGCACAAAACTGCTGTCTTCAGAGTCCTGGCTGCTCATCAGCACTTTTACTGAAACCTGATCTGTAGATAATCAAGGGGCAGAGCAATTCTAGCAATACACGGACTGCAACATTCGACTGGTTTTTAAGAAGCAGGGTAATTAAGACTAGCTGTGTCAGAGCTGATGCAGTTTGATGAAGCACTGTATCCACAGACATCAGTTGAGATGGTGACAAATTAGCTGTGGGTGTGGCAGTGGGCAAAACCAACAAGGAGCAGGCTCAGCACGCTGTAGTGAGTGGTTACTTCTCATTGAAGCTTTCAAAACCTGCCTGAGACTCTGGCCCATCTGGAGGTAACAAGTTTGCATGCATGGGATTACAAAGACAGTCATCATCCTAAACAAATGCATGCACATAAAATATATTACACATAGTTTGCAGCCTTGCTGGCACTTGCTGTTGTTTGAGCCTGGCCTCACATACTTAATTATTTTCTAAAAGATGGTCTAAATGGCTTTATTATACACTGCAATAACAGAAGGTATTTATCTGATCATAGATAAGGGAGGTCACTATCTCCCTCTAACTTAAGCAAGGTCCTTATGCCTTAAGGATGAGTTTGTGTTAAAAATGAGTTCCTGTTAGCACACACAGTTGTGTCCAAAGGACAGAATTGCTATAAAAATACAGAAAGTTGGACTGTCTAGCTGTTATATACCCAGAAGTAAAACACAGACTGAAACTAAATATTATACTGAATCACAAAACAAACAAGAAATAAATTTTTTATGCTAGAGATCCAACTCCTAAAAATACTAAATATATTTGGCAGCTACTCATGACCTTAAACCAGGGTTACCAGACTTTCTATTGCGTCCATCTCCTTGAGCTGCAAACAAGGATCTGAGCCCTACTGAAACAAGCTGGGAAAGGCTGTTCCTGCCTCAAAGAGGTTAAGAGTCAGGTTACATGCAGCAGGTCACTAAACAAGGAAAGGCTACATAAAAAAGACACAAACCACTAATATATGACCTACTGGCATTCTAGCTGGTCACAGACCAGGACTCTTACAACACAGGAGCTTGAATCTGAATTCCAAGATGTGAATTATTACCATACTAGCTCTTTAAAGTAGCTCAAAATCACAGGACAGCCTGGTTCTGTAGAATAGAGAGATGAATCTGAAAAGAACATGAGCTCCACCATGAGAGAAAAAAATACTGTGTCCTTCCAGAGATGCTCCAAACTCTTGCCTTTCTTTGCTGCCATAGGTTGCTCCCTGTGTGGTAGCATGGATACATACAGCACACACATAACTCTGCATCTCTTCCAGCCTTATTCTGCTAAGGATGCTTTAGTGCAAATCAGCCCTTCAGTTCTTAAATTTCATTTGCATGTTCTCCTTGCAAGGAAGTCTCAAATATTCTCAGAAGTAGAAACACATTATCTCTGAAATCTCAAGATAAACTCTCTGAGCATCAGCTCAAACCAAGAAGCCAGGCCCTATCGTAGGTTGAATCTTGGGTCACATCAGTCACACGTTCCTGTGGCCTACACAGGGTAAGCAGGGAACTGAAAATAACTGTGAGAGCAAAATTCTCAGTTATGGGATTCTGTCATGCACCTTTTGAAAAGGTTCAAGTCAGAAAGGCTCTTCTACAAAAGCCTACATGCCTCTAGTCTCCACTGCCTCTTCTGTCTCTAGACTCAACATTCCACAGGAGAGAGTGATCTGGTTAAACCACTAACAACCAACCAAACCTAGCAAAACTCCCTGCCTTTCAGAGAGGGCTGGCTTGTGGAGGGACAATTGTGAGGGAAAGCCAAGCAAGTGAAATTCTTCAGTGCAGTTGGTTAGGCAAATACAGTCATTTTTATTCCTGAAACAGAAATTTCCTAACTGTACATTACTTCACTCCCTTTGCTGAACAAACTTAACTTCCCTGTCTCATCTCTTCTGTTGACAAGCCCAAACCAGAGCTGCATGGATGACCTTTTTAGATAGAGGCAGAAAAACCAGATTTTTTTTTTTTTTAACTGTGCTGCAAATCAGTGTAATTGCTCCTGCTACAGCAACATCTGCCTTTCCAGACACTGATAAAGCAGGTACTGGAAAGTATCCTACTACATAATGGAATTCTGAGATCCAGAAAACAAAAGAAATGCTTGTAAAAACTTCTCAGAGCCTTCTCCCACCCCACATCTTTTTGTAAAGCATAAACCATGTAACAGAAAAAAACACATGACAGAAAACAGCTCTTCCATTTCAAACCAGTTTAGGCACTTAAAAGCTGTATGTGTTTGTCTTTTGTGCTTTGTACTTAATCAATATTAATACCGAAAGATGCATGCTATAATTGTTCAGATTTGCATTAATTTTGTGCATTATGCCACTTATCACACCAAATTGTTACTAAATTGATGGTTTTGCTATTTAAAGGCTCTTATTCTAGTTTTACATGCATGACATCCAGTTGGCAACTCTTTCTGCAGTGGAGTGACAAACATTTTAAAGCCCTTAAACCATAATACTGCTAAATAAGAAGTAAAAAAACTTAGCAAACCAATGACACAACCCTACAAAGAATAACGCCTGTTCAATTATGACAAAAGGAATAAAACAACCAAATGTGATGTGCTTACCTTTCTGCACATACCTACTGAGAATGTTTCCGCCCATTATATGCAAATATAATAATATAAGAGTTCTCATGTCCATTTTATCCACATTCAAGTCAACTGGCTAAATTTTCTCTCTCAAAAGGCACATATTGAGCCCCTGACCTATTCTTAGCTTCAGAAGTGCAACACTAACTCAAATATATCAATGAGAACATCGGGAATATCACTACATTCTGCTACTGCAAAGGAACAAAGTGGAAGTAGAGCAAGAAGTGAGAAAATTTGCTTCAGCTATCCCACACAGTAAAATTCAGCACTCTTGTCATGTACCACACAACTTGTGTTGAAATCAGCAAGCTCTGGGTCTGCCTGATTTCAACTTGATCCATTAACTGCAGAATTTAGGCAACAAGGAAATTATCATCTCAAACTAACAAAACATTGTGATCAAATTTAAAAATTGCTTCCTCAGTATATGGAACATTTTAGAAGTAAAGAAAAAAAGGAGGGTAACGCAGCCACATTTCTTCTGAATCTGTGATTTTTTGCTCTAACACAAACACAGAACCTGGCTGCCAGAGGAGCTGGATCCTCAGCAACTCTACAAATAACGCCGCAATTCAAAAAGGCTTAACCTACTAAATTTGTTTTTCCTTTCTCAGACAATGTAACAATCAGTCTCATCAAAACATAATTGAATAAAGATAACCACATGTAAAGTTTGAAGAAAAAAAATTGTCTTAATTGCAAATAAGCTCACAGGGCACAGGTGGATGCTGTTCCGTTCCACCCGTAACTCTACCAAAATCCAGCTGCCCAGGTCTCCAGGTTCCCAGCACCTTATTGCCTACACCGGCAGCTGTCCTGCTCTCAGCACTGCCATCTAGGAGAGAGCGCCGGCGTACCGCGGGCCGCCTGGAACATCAGCTCCCAGGCAGCAGCATTCCCGGAAAGCATCGCAAAGCTGTTGCTGCTGCTAAAATTTCAACTGCAGCCGGTAGTTAAGTACCGGCTGTGCCGGTTCGAAAGCAGCCTCCCCCAAATCCCCCAGCTCTTCCCAAGCGAGGTCCGCTGGGCGCATACACCGGCATCTGCTCCGCGTATCTCGGCGTTCTGCGGCGGGGGAAGACGGGGGGAAAGCCCAGCCGTGTGCGCGCCGCCGCCGTGCCCGGGCCCTGCGGGCGCCGAGCGGAGCGGAGCGGGCACCCCGGGGGTGCGAGCGGCGCCGGCGGAGCCGGG